>CM070601.1:36385276-36632322 GCA_036346395.1 Hsuehochloa calcarea
TAATTTTTAATAAACTTATCCAAAATTGGGATTTTTGGGATGTTATAGGTGGGGTTGGTAGGGGCGGATCCAGGTATAGCTTCAGTGGTGCACCGGACACTGGGTTCGATATCGTTTTACCTTATTAAAATAAGTGTATGCATAGAGATATGCACCCTCACTACTACGGAACACGTCATCAAAGACGGTTCGGAACCGTCATCATAGACGGTTTCCGAACCGTCTATATTTGTTCGTCTGTGATAACAAGAAGTTATCACAAACGGTTTTTTTGTTGAAACCGTCCGTGAAGGCTAGTATCACAGACGGTTTCAATTAAAAACCGTCTGTGATAAGTAGATATCACAGACGGTTATGTTTAAGAACAGTCTGTGATACTAGAAATATCACAGACGGTTTCAACAAAAAACCGTCTGTGGTAGTGAGTCATCCAAACTACATTTTTGTTGTTTTTTGGCTAGCCTCAGGAATTGCTAGCCATACCCTCTGAAAACAAGCATGTACAAAAACAGATACATCACAAATAATCAATTGTTGACAACTCAAAGTGATCATTACTCAAAATAAATTACAAAAGATCGAATTTGTTGAAGTGTTGTCGCTATAGTTACAATTGGATTACAATTGAGTCAATTATTTGCGTGAAACTCTGGGTCGGCGATGGCGTGAAACTCTCCTTTGTTAACTATTTCTGACATGATAAAGGCGCATAGCTTCCCTCGAACGTCTGCGATATCGTGCGCAACGAGTCCATCTAAATCTATTATCAAGCCCTGTCGCTAGGTCAAGAAAAATGGTAAGCGTATATATTTAAATTTACAATTAGAAAATAATTATTTCAAGATTGACAAAACTCGGGATTCTTCATCTTAGCACTCATGATTTTCTCCATATGATGGCAAACGTAGAATGCACATAGCTCATCATTTTTTGTCATGCCTTTGCAAAAATAGAATTACATATATACGTATAGTCAGTTGAAGACATATTATTATGAAGTATGATATAGGATTATTGTGTTGTAGCGCGTACCGGAAATTTTGTCCTGTGTGTTAGTTGGGCGCTGGATCCATTGTATTTTCCTTGTTGGCTAACATAGGAGATGGACGAACTACATGATTGAAGAAAGTTATCCTCGGGCATTTCAAACGAAGGAAGACTACAATAGAGATATGTATGGAGAAATGAGCATACACTTGAGTATTCCTTGCGAGAATCTGAAGTCGTGATTGTTTCGACTAGCGAATCAAGATATATCACATAGTTCCTCACAGGTGTAATGACTAAAAGGATCGAGTGGTACCTACTCATGTATGTCGCTATAGTCATTAAACCTAAGTACAAATGAAATTTGTATAGCAAATAGTGAAGCACTTACCCTTGGTTGTAGGGCACCGTATGTAGTTCTTAGTGCGAAGAAGCAATGCGCCGTTATGTAGTTCTCGGCGAAGGTCGGTGCCTTTGATGGTTTGCATAGATACCATGTGTGGGTCGAGAAACCCACGGTTCTCGCCCTTCGGGCATTTTTCATCATGTATCTATACATAAGCAATGAGTTGCGATATTTATCGGTATTACGTGAATGTAGAACTTGATTGTACACACTTACGATGTCCAACATCGTAGAAGCGGCGTCGCGGGCCGAGGTTGAATAGGTTGAATAAGTCGTTGAAGCCCACGACGAAGTTGCCCGTCACGTTGAAGAAATGCTCATCCTTGTATGCGACGGTGATTCCAGTATCGCACCCCTTCTTTCCGGTCTTCCGCAGGTACCAGGCATGCAAAGACCGACAAGCAAATCGGTCGCGGGCTAATTGTGCGTTAGGGCTGCGGTTTTCCGATGGAGTACTTCCGGACTTACGGGACTTGGGAGGCGACTTAATGTTCATCGATTTCGATTTGGCCTTAACGATTGGCGGTGTCTTCTGCGAGACGACTCGGGAACCGATACGGTAGCACGCTTTTCTTGTTCCTTCGGCGTCTTCTCCACGGGAACCAATGAGGTGGCCTTACGAGGCGAAATGTGAGGTGGAGTCATGGAGGGTCCGTTGGAGAGGAATGGTCTGTCAAGATTCTGCCTTCTTGGGTCGGGGCGATGTCCGTGTTGGGCCTTGGATAAAGCGTGTACTGACATCCCCTAGTGTTGTTATCTCTTCGTTCGGGCAAATCTCTAGTGGGGCGGCCATGAAATGTTCATGTACCATGTCCACCTCCACCTGGCGTAACCATGCGCCACACGGACACCGTCTTTGCCTTTGCCCCATCTGGTATGGATGCACCATCCCCTTGACCTCAATAGGAATGGACCCAACTAACCTCGATTGGAGCTTGCATGCCGTCGGCTCCTACAAAATGATACGCAATTAGCTAAGGCGTCCTATAGGTCTATCTTTGGTGCACTCCATAGATGTACATTACCTTAATACCGTCTATCAGTAATTGGTCGTCGTCACGTTCAAAATTATGCGTGGACGCGACACTACTCCGATGTCGACTGGTTGCGGAGTACTTGATTCAGTTGATCCTGCAAACTTCTATCTGTCCTTGAAATTGTTGTTTTAGCAGTTCCAACCCATCGTCGTACTCGGCCTTAGATCTCTTCCTACTTCTATACATGTAGTAGTCGTCTGCGAATCCATGTAGCCAAGGTAGGTTAACCCCGTTGCCTCGCGTGCGACCCGGGTGCTCCTTGTTTCCTAGGGCCGTAGATAGTATATCCTTCTCCCTGTGTGCTTGGAAGGAGCCTTCAGAACTTTGGACAATCAATTCACGCTGCAAGAGGTCATCATGTTATTATAGACACTATGAAGTTATGGACTTATAAACAACTAGGTAGTTCGACATATTTACCACACGTTGGGTCACTTCCTGGTCCGCCGGGTTTGTGAAAGAGACGCTGCCATCAGACGAGACTTTTGCCCTCGCTTTTAACCAGCTTAGGGAACGCGGGTCTGTGATATTAGGAAATAGATTCTCCTCCGCCTCCCATTGCGGGGTTTTAGCCGCGTACCCAGCGGTGCCGAATCTGTGGGGGTGAGTGTTTCGTGCCTGGATTGCTTTGTGCGCCGCACTTTGCTTCTTAAATTCGTCCGTCGTCTTCATAGGCACAAAGGCGTCCCATGTTTCCCGCGTCAAGAATGGAAACTTCGTGAAGGGCGTCTCACTCTTGTTCACGTACTGCGTGACAAGAATGCTCTTGAAGGTCCTCCACGCGTGACCCATCGAGAGCAACGCATGTCGTTGCACGCGTGCCATGTGTGCTTCTGGGATTGTGAACTTGTCTTTAAGGTCTTCCCACAGCACGCCTCTCTGATCATCTGTTAGAGACTTCCACTTTGGTGTGGTGATAGGGACCCGTTCCCTTGCAAGTATCCCGTAGATGGTCCGGAATCTCGCCGCTTCTCTCGGGGGACTCAGAGGGACCCCAAGGTCACTGACCTCCGTGATGGTCAGTCGGCCCGCAGGAAATTTCGATATTCCTCTGCCATCTAGAGTTCTTCGGTGAGAGTTTCCTGTTTTCTAGTAGTAGATTTGTTTTTCATACCTAGAGTCCAGAAAATTGCCAAAAGATATAGCACCTTCTTTTGACGATTCCGAAGTCTACAGAAGGAATTTGGAGGTGAGGCTGGATCCGTTGGAAAGATATCGTCGTTAGCTTTCCAACAAGCCCAAGAACACTTGAATCGGACTCCGTTTGCAAAAGTTATATCTGTTTTAAGTTGGTGCTGTCAGGCTGATTCCGAACTAATCTGACCAAAATGTATCCAGCTTGAACTCCTGCTTGGCACATGTAGTAGCACCATGGCATGTACACATAGTACCATGGTATGTAGACATAGCACCATGGCATGTAGACGTAGCTCGATCTAATTGGGTAATATGGCATTGCATTAGCCGAAAGTCCAATTGGAGAAGATGTTGGTGAAGTAAAGGACGTAGAGGATGCAGTGCAGCAGGTTGAAGCAGTGGTTGTATCCTTAGGGTCGATGTCCTCATCATCCTCCCTTTCTTGAATTTGAGTCGTCCTCGACTCATTCGTTTTCCCCAAGTCATCACTCTCCTGCAAAAGATTAGTAGCAACAGAGGCAAAGAAACATGCACTTCTTCTAATGGACACCGAGATTCTTTGCAAATCATAGTATGACATTGATTCATGTTTTCCATATCAATGCAATTAGATTTTGTAGCTAACATAACAGGAGCTTTCAATTTAATTTCACTTGGAGCTATAATCTTATAATCATCTTTTGTGTTCTCCGTACTTGTTCTCTCATATCTTTCTAATTCATCTGTAATATGGCAGCAGGAGACATTGGAAGTAAGTGATTTTCTTTCTTTATATGTGAAAGTATAATGATTAGATCTACCATGATGTTCATATATCTATCATATTGCCAAGGTCTACCTAATAATAATGAGCATGCTTGCATAGATGCGACATCACAATCAACATAGTCATGATATGATCCAATAGAAAAATGTCGCGCACAAGTTTAGTCACCTTCAACTTACCATAAGAATTCAACCATTGAATGTAGTAAGGATGAGGGTGTGGTGTTGTGGTCAAGCCAAGCTTCTCGACCATGTCTATGCTAGCAAGGTTGTTGCAACTTCCGCCATCAATGATGACTCTACATGAACGTTCCTTGATGACGAACTTGGATTGAAACAAAATATGACGTTGATTTTGTTCAGCAAGCTCCATTTGGGCACTTAGCACCTGATTTGGACAACTAAGCTTTGGTACATGTCAGAGGCCTCATGGCTTATATGTTCTTCCTCAGTTTCATCACCTGCATTGTTAGTTGCAACTAAAACTTGTTCTTCCTCAATATCTCTAGCTGAAGTGTACTTACCATTGTCCTTAATAAGCAAAGTTCGCTGACTTGGGCAATCACGCATCAAGTGCCCAAATCCTTTGCAACGGTGATATTGTACATCTCTAGATCGCCCTTTCGAAGCAACGGATGAAACACTTTTTGTAGGGACTTGTACCTCTGTTGATTTGCATGCATTAGGGACATGCACAGGAGTGGAAGGGGTAGAAGGGGGCACACGACTTGAGAAGGGTGCCACGTGTTGTTGCTGACTTGGCCGACCTGCAAAAGATCCTCCAAAATTTGCCCTAGGCGAGGCTATCGACCAAGCACTTCTCTTTCGACTTTGCAAGCAAGATGGAACAAGCGAGTGATAGAATTGTATTCTTTATAATCAAGTATGTCCTGAATTTCTCGGTTTAAACCTCCTAAAAATCTAGCCATCTTAGCATCTTGATTTCATCTAAACCACAGCGCAATAAATCGGTTTGCAATTCTTGATAATAATCCTCTACAGAACTACTACCTTGTCTTAAACGTTGTAATTTATTTAGGAAATCACGAGAATAATATGAAGGTACAAATCTATGTCTCATTGCTCTTTTCAAAGCATTCCATGTTCTAGGTATGTCCTGATGAGTACGACCATATTCACTCCACCAAATAGATGCAAAATCAGAAAACTCACTAGTAGCAGCTCTAACTTTCTTATCTTGAGGAATTCATGACAAGCAAATTTTTGTTCTACGGTAAGCTCCCATGTGAGATAAGCATCGGGATCATATTTTCCGGAAAAGAAGGCATAGTGAATTTAATTTTACCAAATGCATTATTATGGTCACGTACCTCACGTTGATTTTGTCCCATACCTTGACGATTATGGCCAAGCCGGCGATAGTTCGATCATTGTGCATATTGACTCCATCTTTCGTATCGCAAAGTGTAATTGTTCACATCTTCTTCCACCTCATCGCCCAAGAGCGGACCGCGGTGGTGTGCGGCGGCGAGGAGGTGGTCTTGTGGCGCAGCAGGAGGTCCTCCACTCTTGGCTCATGATCATGGGTCTGTTGTCGACAAGTGGATGGCGCTCGAGGCGCTGCGCGTGTGTGGAGCGCCACGAGATTGTCATTGATCTTATCCAAGGCATCGCGAACACTCTCACCGGCGAGTGCTCAATGTGCGCACGAGCTCTCTCGCGCGAGTGTGAAAGATCCCTCACCAGTATGCCCCAAAGAGTGGTCGTTATTGTCTACACCATGTGTAGATCCATGTGATCCTGTCGTTGTTAGTAGAAAACAAAGAACCAATCACAGTGTATTTGTCCCTATGAACTACTAGATTCTGGAGTTTCACAAGTCGCTCACACTCAAGCTTATACCCAGTTCTTACCAGTTCTTACCAATGCAGCAAGGAAGTGGTACAACCGGTGGCTGGTTCGTGATACTCTCACTTGTGATCAGCCCAACGATTGCGAGGAACGACACCTGCTGAGTTAGTAGGAAGTGGAGCTCGGAAGGCTAGTATGTAGCAAAGGAATAGCAATTATTCAATTCAGCATGCAAGTTAAAAAGCGGTTCAAAGTACTAGTCACAAGTGCTGATCCTAGTCTAATCAAAGTTTAGCTAATCAAAGCCCACTAAGAGATGTGTATGTACGAACACGCAAAGATAAATGTGACTTGATGTAAGCAATGGAAAACCTTACAACAAGTGCTAGGAGAGACGCTAACCAACTACTCAAACTTCTTTGTAGGGCACAAGATGGTTCACACGATGTAGAGCAGAAAAACGGAATAACGTGCAGCGTAAACAGCCCTTTAGTTTAAGCAGAAAACAAAAGTTAGTCTCAAGAGATGAAAAAGCAAAGTTTTATATGGCTTATATATAGTCGTTTGAAAGGTTTCGATGAGATCTACAACTTTGCAGTTGAGACGAACCCCAAATTCTGATGGGAAGACTAAAAGAAACGGCAAAAACCGAAACAAAAAACTTGTGACGCGAATTCGGAGCCGAAAATGACCGATTTTGGGTTCCCTGGTGGGAGACTTGTGCATTAAGTGGAAAGTATACGCCCCGTTGTT
Source organism: Hsuehochloa calcarea (assembly GCA_036346395.1). Lineage (NCBI taxonomy): Eukaryota > Viridiplantae > Streptophyta > Magnoliopsida > Poales > Poaceae > Hsuehochloa > Hsuehochloa calcarea. The sequence goes on from CM070601.1 coordinate 36,392,174, forward strand.
AGCTTTCCAACGAGTCCAAGAACGTCCAAATCAGACACCATATGCAAAAGTTATGCCCGTTTTACTGAAGGTCTCTCGGAAACGGAATCGTACTCGGACTTGAAACCGACTCGGTTTCAATCTTTAAATTGCTATATCTTTTGATTCCGTGGGCTAATCTTGCAGAAATTTTTTATGCAAACTTGTGGCTATATGTAGAAGGGCTCCACCAGTTTTCACTGATTTTGGTGTAAGCTTGCTTTTTTTTCTTTTTTTTTTACCACGGCTTTTGTTTTGTGTGGCGGCCTCTTTCTCCTTCTATTTTTTTTGCCGGCTCTAGGGTTTTCCACAAGTCACGAATACAGCAAAGTGTTCTCTCTTTTTTTTGGTGCAGATTAGAGGAGTTCTAACCCACGAATTTTCTGTTTTAGATGCAAAAATTTAGAACCCTAAAAGAACGATTAAGCGACGCAAAGGAAAAACACGAGAAGCAATCTAGACAATGACGAACTAGACAATAACTAGAACTAAAGATCAGCAACTAGACACGACAATGTAACTAAATATTCAACAAGCAAACTGAAAAGAAAAAAATTGCAAAGGCTCAAAGGGCTTGGTATGGATGATAGATGCGAATTTTTTTTCTTTTGGCAATTTTCTGGACTCTAGGTATGAAAAACGAATCTACTACTAGAAAGCGAAACTCTCAGAAGAACTGTAGCTCGATACCACTTGATGAACCCTAAGGTTTGATTTGTTGGCCCGATCTTTCGATGAGAGCGATAAGTCCGTGGCGTCGCTCAACTCGGCGATCCACGGCTATGAACACGCAAGGCTCGAAACCACGCAATCATTGAGCGATCGACAAGTCGTTATCAACCATGCACGAATACGGTTGACGACCACGAAGGTCGATTCACGCATACACAGAAGAAGCGCGCAAGAACAAGATAAAGCAATCTGAAATTGCAAATAAAGATTGAAATATTAAAATTGGGATTTAAAAGCGGTATTATGGTTGGTCTAGTCAACACAAGCCAATACGAAGTTGCAACAAGGCTAACTTTTAACTAAACAAAATCCAAGGAAACTAGAGGCGTCGTCCTCCTTAAATAGGGATGAGGAGCCACAAATCTAAAAGAAATAGAGGGTGGGACTAAAGGTACGAATTACTGTTCACATGAACAGTAATCACGCCCAGTGGGCGGCATATGGGCCAATTCGATGCGATTACAAGGCCCAAATCGGCCCAAATTAGTGACATAGCACCTTATTTTGACGATTCCGAAGTCTACAGAAGGAATTTGGAGGTGAGGCTGGATCCGTTGGAAAGATATCGTCGTTAGCTTTCCAACAAGCCCAGAAGACCGAATCGGACTCCGTTTGCAAAAGTTATATATGTTTTAAGTTGGTGCTGTCGGGCTGATTCCGAACTGATCGACCAAAATGTATCGGCTTGAACTCTGCTTGGCACATGTAGTAGCACCATGGCATGTACACATAGTACCATGGTATGTAGGCGTAGCATCATGGCATGTAGGCGTGGATCGATCTAATTGGGTAATATGGCATTGCATTAGCGAAAGTCAATTGGAGAAGATGTTGGTGAAGTAAAGGAAGTAGAGGATGCAGTGCAGCAGGTTGAAGCAGTGGTTGTATCCTTAGGGTCGATGTCCTCATCACGGCGCCTCTGCCATGTGCGGCGTCGGTGAAGGCGGCGAAGACGGCGCCTCTGCCATCTCGCTTACTTGCTATCTATGTAAGTTACATACGCTCAACATGTGCAATATTAGCAAATATTCATAATTAATTCCAGCATAAATATGAAACAATAAAGCATAAATAAAGCAATAAAGCAAAGTTTGTGCTCTCAGAAGGAGAGTTGCAAAAGAACAAGTCTTTGCCATCTCAATCCTATTGTCTATACTCTTCATGAAATGAATATGATAATATAAATTCAAACTATGAGCTCTAAATAATACTTTGCTTAACTGTCAAATGATCTGAACTGTTACCGAAAATAGAATCAGAATAACTAGTTTTCAACCAAAAGTAACCAATTAACAGTATATCAAATTGACAGTAGCAAGTAATACAATAGAGCTCAAGAATGAACTAACTATCACATTCAATCTCGATTATAAGGCGAGTTCATCACGAGCATGTCAAGAGGCAATTGAATCAACATAGCTCATCACGAGCTCAAGAATGAACTAACTATCACATTCAATCTCGGTATAAGGCGAGTTCATCACAAAGCATGTTAAGAGGCAATTGAATCAGCAGAGCTCATCACAGAGCTCATCACGAGCTCAAGAATGAGCAGAGCTCATCACAGAGCTCATCACGAGCATGTCAAGAGGCATTTGAATCACAGAGCTCATCACGAGCTCAAGAATGAACAGAGCTCATCACGAGTTCATCACGAGCATGTCAAGAGGCAATTGAATCAGAGTTCATCACGAGCATGGCGAGGAGTACTGGGGCGGCGCCGAGGTCGGAGAGGCGGCGCGAGGTCGGGAGGCGGCGCCAGTCGGGGCAGTGGCGCTGAGGTCGGGGAGGCGGCGCCCGAGGTCGGCGCGTAGCGGCGGTGACGGCAAGCCCTAGAAGGAGGCGAAAGATCCACTACTACACAAAGCGTCATCACGAGCGGTTCTACACCGTCATCACAGGCGGTTTTGAACCGTCTGTATTTATGTATCTGTGATAACAGGCGATCATCACGAGCGGTTTTCAAACCGTCGTGTGAAAAATATCACGAGCGGTTCTTGTTGAACCGTCTATGATAATCTATTTTCAGAGCAGTTACGAACAAGAACCATCTGTGATAGTTATTATCACGAGCGGTTTTGTTCGTAACAAATGCGTGATAGTTTTTTCTATAAAAAAAACGATTTTGAATGTTCGCATAGCGATGATAGTCTTGATATGCAACATTGCTTGCGATCAAAAATGAAATGGCGGGACGAGATAGGAAGATACATACATACCGCTTCAAACATGGCGTGGAGTGTGACGATGAGCTCCTCCTCCTGCGTGAAGTTCACGTGCTTGAGGTTCAACCTCAGGTAGTTGGTGTACCTCAGCCTGCAGCTCTTGCCGCACCTCTTCAACCCTGCGAGCAACGCATCCATGCACGCAAAAACACCATCGGTTCCTCTTATCTCATCAGCCAAAACCCCACGCAGATGATACAAAGATGTAATGTACATGAAAGCGCATGACACGCTCTTTGAGAGCGGAGGTCCGATTGCCGTCTGCCGTGGGTGGAGGTCCAATTGAGGCCTGTGGCGGTGAACTTGGACCGAAGCACGTCGACGAAAACGAAGTCCAGCAGCACCTCGGCGTCCCACAGGTTCGACACCCTCCCCAGCACATTCAGCCTCGACTCGGCTATTATTTATAAGGACAGCGGTAACATATTTTGCTTCCCGCGCACGCGTTCAAAATTTTCGAACTCCCGCGCTGCGAATCACAGACGGTCCTACCTCGAACTGCCGTGGTAGCAGAGGATTATCTACCCATATCCTACCGTGGCAGAGGATTGGCTGCCGAAATCCTACCGCGGCAGAGGATTGGCTGCCGAGATCCTACCGCGGTAGAGGATTGACTACCATGGTAAAATCGAAGAGTAAGGAAAATTGAAAGCCATGGTAAACCCTAAAATCACAGAGCGGTTCTTAGAAGAACCGTGCGCGATGAATGCTAATCACGCGGTTCGTTCAGGATACGAACCGTGCGTGATGTTTATCATTATCACGAGCGGTTCTTCTTAAGAAAATGCGTGATAATCCTGACAGTTCTATTTACGAACCGTCTGTGATGGATTAGATTATCACAGACGGTTCTTGTTAAATTTTATCCCCTTCTTCAACATATCCTGCTCAGCGGCTCTTCTAAAAGCAACCACGCCATTAATGTACTCTTGACTCACACGGTTCACACCGTACATCCAGTTTCGATCCATCTACACTACGCATGTAACAAATTAGTGTCAAATTGATTAGCGATTAATTTATAGCAAACATAAAGGGTTATAGATCGTTACCCTCGGAGCTCACGAAGAAAATACCTAATATCTCTCGACAATCCTCGCCTTCTCATCGCTTCCCTCTCTGTCGGCGGCACAATGGGCTTCCTATTTACCAAACATACTTAAATTGATTAGCGATTACTTTGGACTAATTAATTTGACCTACACCAAGATTGTTATTTGCCTACAAAACCACATATGCGTTTTCATACACATTATAAAGAAAATAATCATATGCAATCACCGAGTGGTATGTCATTATTTACCTCTAAACACCCGATACCTTCACAACCAATGAGAGACTTTGGATAGGTTTGAGGCAGTGTGGCGAGCGCGGCAGAGGAGGCGCGAGGCGTGGCGAGAAATGTGTCTCGGCGTGGCGAGAGATGAGTGTCGGCGCGCCATATATAGGGTGAGGATACGCACAGACGGTTCTTAATTAGAACCGTCGTGAATAAACTGAATTATCGCAGCGGTTTAATAATAGAACCGTCATGATAATTCAAAACGATTCTATTATTGAGCGAATGCGTGATAGATTCATATCACGAGCGGTTCTAAATAAGAACCGTCTGTGATAAACTCCATTGGCTATTCGGTGGAGCGGACCCAACACGCAGGCGGTTCCAAAAGAACCGTCTGTGATGGGCCGTCTGCTATAGCTTGTTTTGTAGTAGTGCCTGCAGTTAAAGCATAGTGACTCTATACATATGTTGATATGTATGGTGAATCCAGGTAGATTTTATTCTAGAACCACCACTTGGTGTTGGAATATGGTGATGGCAGGCATTAGAGATGGGAGCTGAGAGGAATCGGCTTTGTAGGCGTGGAGGAGATCCATTCGATGGTGATACAAAATTTTAATGTTTAGTTTTTGGCAATAGCGCTGAGAGGAATCGGCATTGTAGCTTTGTAGGCGGGTCGGGGCCATTATATAGCGCTGGATGGGGAAGATTGAAGAGGGAACGACGGCACTACACAAGTCCTACTCGGGCACAGGAATGAGATTCCCAGTTGGAGACGAAGCATAGGAGAAGGGGACACCGGTCAACGAAGAAGTGGGGCGACTCACGCGTTGCGCTGACGCGGGTGACAGCGGGGTCCACGGATCTGCGGAAGAGGGTGAACAACAGTACGGGCGAAAGGGAGATTGCGTTGCGCAGCGGTGGGCTGGACTGGAAATAGTAGTGGGTTTCAGCCCATTTACTGTTCCGAGATAATAAAGTAGGTTTTTCTTTTTAGAAAATACTAAAAATCCAAATAGCAATTAGAAAATAGCAAATGAACTTATAAAAATTCTAGAAAAATCTAGAAAATATATCCAAGCACAAGGAACCCAAATAAAATAATTTTGATAATAGTTGTTGTTCAAACCGTTCATATTAAATTATTGTTGATCTCTGAAAACTCCAAATAAGGTTTAAATTTAGCAGAAAAATTCAAATGGTTATTTTTCTTTTTAAACTTCAAAAAAACAAAATTTTCAGGATGTTACAACAATACATAATGTCATTTGGAATTTTTGGGTGCTATTATCACACAAATGCAACTAAAGTGAAAGATTTTCCAAAAAGCTGATAAAAGGACAATATGATAATTTGAAAATTTGGGATATTTTCAAAAATGACCACAGGAGGTACCTCTGTTATTTTGTATGAAAATAAAATGAAAAACTTTAGTCTTTAGACACGGGCGAGTTATATTGTATTATAAAAAGTGAGGATTGTGACTCACTCATAGCTAGGGTGGAGGTTCTCGCCCATGGTTGATTAAGGACTGAAGCTATCAAATCCGGGACTAAGACCTAATCGTACAACCGTATGTGCTAGGATGGGGTAGTCGTAGCTAACAAAGTCATCGAATCATAGGCTTGCATGATTTGTAGGCATGAGTAGTGTGAGCATGATCGGTTAGGCATGCCGTCACAACTATGGATGCTTCACTTCAACGGGTTTCTATCCAGGTGAAGTGAGGGACTCACTCAACGGATTTCTATCCGGGCGAGTGAGGCTCCTCATTCGACGGGTTTCTATTTGGATGAATTTGGATAATGATTCGCATGGGTAGTGCAAGGTTAGGGCTAGATAATGTAAAGGTTGCGTCGTGAACTCTAGACTGCTTACCTTCAGTAGTGAGCAATGATATAGAGACATTCTACGCAACTGGAATACCGTGTACTATGGGTAAAGTTGTACACCTCTAAAGAGTAAAAATCTACTTAAATAGCTACACTCGAGGTCATGAGCATGCTTAGTGCGGTTGTTATGGTTGTAGTTTTGTTATTCCAAAAACTGGGTTGTCACAAAACTTGGGAAATGACATGGGGTTTCTATTTGTTGAGTTAAATGCTATGTCTATGACTGAACTGCTATCTCTTTAGTAGGACTGCCATTTCTATGGCTGAACATGAATTTGTTAGTACCATGTCTACGGTTGAAAATGAATATATTTTTGCTTGCATCCGAGTAGGGTTGTGAGTGGTATTATTATTTGATTCCATTTCTTACTTACTGTCGTCTACTTATTTAAACCACTTCTTCAAATTTTGTTGCAAATTACTACTTACGATTATTTCAAATAAAATTGCTTTAAGCAAAATAACTTGACGAGTAGAGCTTCATCCTTCATAGCCTTGCATTTAATATAACTTTGTGATATACTGCAAGTCTTGTAGACTACACAAGTACTCAATCTTGCTAATATTGTTGTTTAGATATCGAAGATGAGCAGACACCTGACAACGCGTTCTTTGCTTCAGGCATCGAAGAGTTTAGTGACGGGTCTTCCTGTCCTTGCTCCTTGTCGGTTTCCTACGTAATCGGATGGGCATGCTGTTGGACTTTTGCTACCTTGCTACTTCTTTCGCTGTTATATTGTACTCTGATGACTGCTTTTATTTGGTCGATCGACCGATTGTTGTAATAACTTGTAATAGCTTAAATAGAGTACCATTTTCTTTACTTTTAGTTGTGATTGTATGCATGTAAATACCAAATATTATGAATGTGTGTGCTAGCCATTGATCTAGGGACTAACACGTATACACATAGGGTCTTTGGTATTCACACCGGGGTCCGACATTCACGATGATTTCATTGCGTTAAGCGAGGAGATTAGTTGATTGAAGGAAGGAACACAGGCGGTGGCGTCGGCGCTACATGGATCTAGGGGTTGCATCAAGCAAAGGAATAGCATGAGTGAAGCATGAGAAGCAAGGTGATGTAGCTGTCGCGAGCATGGAAGCTCACCAGAAGCAGTGGAGGTGTGAGGCCTGCTCACTAGCGTTGAGAATGATGCATTCTTCACGTCGATTTAGAGAGCTAGATGGTAAGCACGAGATGGAACAAAGGGTGAATTAGAGATGGTGGCGAATCAGAGGCTTAAGTAGTAGCGAGTAGCATGTTAGATTCGCGGTTAGAAAATGCATGCGATCGCGGTGAGAAATTCGCGGCTATGGTCTCTACCGTGCGGGAAAAGAGCGCATCAAGCGGTTTCTAGCATGGGCGAGGAGCATGCGGAGGCGATGGGGCGATTCAAATGCGAAGCGGTCGATGATGGTCGAGTCCGTGGGTGAGAACTGGTAGCAAGGGCGGTAGCGCAGGCGCGAACACGAGCACTACTACAAAAGTGGCTATAGCAGACGGCCCATCACAGACGGTTCTTTTGGAACCGTCTGTGTTGGGTCTGTTCCGACCTGGAATAGCCGATAGGAGCCTATCACGAGGCGGTTCTTATTTAGAACAAATGCGTGATATGAATCTATCACGACGGTTTACTAATAGAACAAATGCGCGAAGTATCCTGAGCGGTTCTATTAGTAAACCGTCGTGATATGTCATCCATTCACGAGCGGGTTCTAATTAAGAACCGTGCGTAATAATATCTGACGGTTCTTAATTAGAACAAATGCGTGATTTTAGGGTTTTACCATGGCTTGGATTTTTCCTTACTCTTCGAATTTACCATGGCTTGGATTTTTACCATGGTTTAGAGTTTTTCCTTACTCTCTGATTTTACCATGGCAACCAATGCTCTGCCGCGGTAGGGTTTGGCGGGCAATGCTCTGCTGCGGCAGTGGATTGGCTGCCGTGGTAGGGTTTGGGTGGAATGCTCTGCGCGGTAGGGTTTGGCGGGCAATGCTCTGCCAGTGGTAGGGTTTGGCGAGCAATGCTCTGCCATGGCGATGGATTGAGGCTGCGTGGTAGGGTTTGGCGAGCAATGCTCTACCGTGGTAGGGTTTGGGCATGCAATGCTCTGCCGCTGTAGTGGATTGGGGTGCCGTGGTAGGGTTTGGCGAGCAATGCTCTGCCGTGGTAGGGTTTGGCGCAGGCAATGCTCTGCGGCGATGGATTGAAGGCTGCCGTGGTAGGGTTTGAGCAAGCGACCAATGCTCGGCGCGGCGATGGATTGGCTGCCCAAACGCTACCGCGGCAGATGATTATGTGCTTGGCAGAGGATTGGCTACCAAACCCTACCACGGCAGAGCGGTTCGCCAAACCCTACCGCGGCGAGCATTGGTTGCCATGGTAAAATCGAAGAGTAAGGAAAATTGAAAGCCATGGTAAACCCTAAAATCACTGAGCGGTTCTAAGAAGAACCGTCGTGATGAATGCTAATCACGTAACAACCAAATGCGTGATGACATCCTTATCACGACGGTTCTTCTTAAGAACCGTGTGTGATATGTCATCACGAGCGGTTTTTGTATAAAACCGTCGTGATTCGCAGCTGCGGAGTTGAAAATTTTGAGCAGCGTCGCGGGAAGCAAAATAAGTTACATTGTCCTTATAAATAATAGCCGAGTAGATTTGAATGTCTTTGGGAGGGTGTCAAACCTCCAGGACACCGAGTCTTCTTGGACTTCGTCTTCGTCGGCGTGCTTGGTCCAAGTTCACCGCCACATGCCTCAAGCTGGACCTCCACCCACGGCACCGGCAACTGGACCTCCATTCCTCAAAGAGCAGGTCATGAGTTTTCATGTACATTACATCTTTGTATCATCTGCATGGGCTTTTGGCTGATGAGATCAGAGGAACCGATGGTGTTTTTGCGTGCATGGATGCGCTGCTCGCGAGGTTGAAGAGGTGCGGCAAGAGCCGCGGTGAGGTACACCAACTACGAGGTTGAACCTCAAGCACGTGAACTTCACGCAGGAGGAGGAGCTCATCGTCACCCTCCACGCCATGCTGGGAAGAAGGTATGTATGTATCTTCCTCTCTGTCCCGCCATTTCATTTTTTACTGCGAGCAATGTTGCATATCAAGACTATCAACATTGCGAACATTCAAAATCTGATTTTTTTGCGATAGAAAAAACTATCACGAGCAGTTACGAAAAAAACCGCAGCGTGATAGTTATTATCCTGAGCGGTTTTGTTGAGTAACCGTGCGTGAAAATAACTATCACAGACGGTTACGAACAAGAACCGTTTTTCCTGACGGTTTTAAAACCGTCTGTGATGATCATCTGTTATCACAGACACATAAATATAGGCGGTTCAAAAAGCAAATGCGTGATGACAGTGTAGAAAATGCTGTGATGAGGTTTTGTGTAGTAGTGGAGGTGGAAGAAGTCACCTGACAGGCGGAATTGGTGTGTCAGCGAGAGGGGGGAGGGGGCTGGCATAGATAAGAGGGGAGAGGGTGCTCCGTAGGCTAGAGTAGGCAAGAGAAGAGTGGGCCGAGCTGGGTTCAACCCATTAGGTGAGTGAGGTTTTGAATTTTATAGAAAAGGCTGATTGTTGTTCGAATTTCTAAACGTAGCGAACTGGCCCCACAATTTATAAAAATTTTGTGGAGGCTCAAGACAGTACGATTTCTTGTGTAAATTTTCCAGAATTTTATCTATTCTGTGCTTTTCTCGAAAATTCTTCCATGTTGCTGTTTGGATGTAAACTTAATATTTGATTTATGCAAACATCAAAAACTTGCTCAAAATATCTTTCCCACATATAAACATGCTAAATTTTATTTGCTCACTGATTTTTAATACACTTATCCAAAATTGGGATTTTTGGGATGTTATAGGTGGGGTTGGTAGGGGCGGATCCAGGTATAGCTTCAGGGGTGCACCGGACACTGGGTTCGATATCGTTTTACCTTATCAAAATAAATGTATGCATAGAGATATGCACCCTGCGGTTAAAGCATAGTGACTCTATACATATGTTGATATGTATGGTGAATCCAGGTAGATTTTATTCTAGATCTACCACTTGGTGTTGGAATATGGTGATGGCAGGCATTAGAGATGGGAGCTGAGAGGAATCGGCGTTGTAGGCGTGGAGGAGATCCATTGGATGGTGATACAAAATTTTAATGTTTAGTTTTTGGCAATAAAACACTAAGGTGTTCCCTAGCTAGAAACCAACTTGTTTTTCATGCACAATGCATGTCACTGCAAAAACATATATATATTTCTTCAACTGAACAAAATTCAGACAATATAAAATGCCTTATCCCTAGCTAGCAGCAGCACCGATCTCATGGAAAAGGCAACACGAACAGCATGCAGCGTATATGTACATGCATACATACGCAGGCTAGCTCATGACATAGTTTGTACACTAGTTATGCCTGATTGTGGCAGTGAGAGATCGACGCAGCAGCAGCAGCAGCAGCAGCAGCATACAGCAGCTAGCTTCGTCGTTGTTGGCGCGTGCATATGTGCGCAAGTGATGGATGCATGGGCACAGATATACACACGTGAACAGGTTGGTACACAGGACCGATCGGGGCGGCAGCTAGCTAGCTACTGCGGATGCACGCATGGCGTTGAGAGGAGACAGCCAGCCCACGTGGCGGATCCCGGCTGGCCATGCTCGCCCCGGTGACACGGGCGCAGCTGCAGCATAACGAGCAGCTAGTGAGAGTAGCATTGAGAGAGCCCGCCCGCGGCCGGCTCGAGATCAAATCAAACGCGAGCGAGCGCGCGCATGCGCGCAGACGACGAATGCAAGCCAAGCTAGCGACGGGCGCGACCTGAGCTGAGGGGGAGAGATCACGAGAGCCCTCTAGTATTCGGAGGGCAACGCGCCAAAGCTGCGTGTCACGAGACGCCCGATCGAGAGCCTTATTCCCCAGAGCACGTACGCTTGTGAACCCTTCCTTGTATATATGCGCATGCATGCTAGCAGATATATGCGTGTGCTCTCCCATGTATGCCTGCTCTGCCTGGTCTATCTGTGGCTGCATGTCCAACTGGAAATACATAAACTACAGCTTTAATTTATGCTTATGACAGAGCATATATATGTCTTGTATGTGGATGGAAGTTAAAGTTGAAATGGCCATGCTGGATGAATAGTAAAGATATCTGGTACTACATTTCCATGCATGACATGCTAAAACCGATCAGCCCGGCCCTAAATTCGATGAGCTCAATCGATCTTATTTGAAGGCGTCTACTGGAGGAAAGAAAACTTCAGCATACGAGCTTACGACTAAAAAAACATTCATGTCCGGCTTTGTGCTCATGAATCATGATCGGTGCACGCTGACGTCGCAATATGTGGAAGCTGGAGAGATTGGAAAGTGCGTGGGAGCGATATATATATGTATAAAGTGATCAACGCAGGTGATGTGGTGACTCCCTACTCTTGTCATATGTTTTGTCCATGGCATATTGATTGACGTATTAAGTATAGTTATATAATGCATGGGTGGAGAATGTACGTACCATTTGTTTAAGGGGGAAAGAATGAGGAAGGAATTTGATGCTTTGTTTTTACTCCGGCTCGATCAGGAGTCATGTGAGGAAAAGTACATTCCTTTGTACTATTGCTAGTATTTGTGTGAACCCAATTTTGTTATGGAATAAGAGCCTTGCAGACGGAGTTGGCATTATGTGGACGTACAACGGTGACGCTTTCACACATTGCAGTCAGGCTATCCTTTTTTTTTTCTCTGTGTTTAATCAGAATTCGTTATACGATATAATAAATTAGGAACCGATGGGTTAATATACACTAAACCGTTAGGTATTATTTTCTTTATTTTGGACATTTAGGCATTAGTTTCTACAGACACTAGATGCATGCCTTCAAGACGTTTTTATTTTTTGTTTTGATATCTACCTATTTAGTCAATGTTAGTGCATATTTTCATTGTTGATTGTAATGTATTTTTTTGCATTTGGTTTAATGTATCCTAATGAACAATAATACTTTAGTTGTAGTCATTATCTTTACCAGATAAAAAAAAGACTCCAATCTTGAACAAGCAGTAACCGTGTCTCATTTCAGGAGGCTCCTGTGTTGCGCAAAGTCTTTAAATACCTCTCCTCGGTCCTCACCATAGTAGAGCTCAACTGAGAGAGAGTGAGCGAGAGAGAGAGAGAGAGAGAGAGAGAGAGAGATGGTTTCAAGGGAGCAGAAGAGACCAAGCTTGCATGAGAAGCTGCAGATTCTCCGCACTCTTACTCGTTCTCATGCGGTATGTAGCAACATCACGTTATCCGCGCTAAGTCATCCTAGGTACTAGTTCTTCCATGTTCTTCCATGCATAAGCTTATTTTTCCCTTCCATCGACAAGCTCCCATCCTCTTGTTAGATGGACAATCAAGCTACGCACTGTACACAAATTTTCTCCATTTTTTCCATATGACATAGCTAGTGCTTTCAGTTAATTAGTTTGCCATAAGCTGGCCATTTAGTTTATTTTGAAGACGGTAGAAAATATTACTATTCAGTTCTTAATTTCATGCCATCTTTGAAAAATACATACAACAGATAAATCGGAAAGAAAGCTTTCGATAACCTCCTTAAATTAAGCCCTCAGGAGACCATGTTCTAATAATTTCCCCCAAGCATGAAAGAAGGGGTGATACACAAACTATTGATGTAGTAGCTAGTGAAGTAATGAGTAAACTTGGGCATGTGTTCTATATGGTTAGTAGCCATGTGTTTTAATTAACCAGTCTTTTGCAACATATTTTCCATTCAGCTGGAAAACTGAAGCTATATTTCGACACGAATGTGTCATGCAGGTAAATAAAATATCGATCATCGCTGATGCATCAACGTACATCAAACATCTGAAGCAGAAGATTGTGAGGCTGAATCAAGAAATAGCGTGTGCACAAAACGCGAATATTCGCGAAGAACCATCACCACTGGTTAGAACATCACGCTGATAGGTCGTTAATTCTCATCAAAACATTACACAAATCGCTGACTGCAGATATTTGTGTATTGGCCTATATATATATATATATGTATGTATGTGTGTGTGTGCGTTGCTCAGGTGAGTGTTCAGGTACTAGAGAAGGGCTTCATTATCAACGTGTTCGTGGACAAGAGCAGCCCTGGACTGCTCGCCGCCATTCTTGAAGCATTCGATGAGTTGGGCCTCACCGTGCTTGAGGCTAGGGCTTCCTGCTCCTGCTCATTTCGACTCGAAGCAGGAGGAGGGGTAAGATATATTGATACACAGCTACAAACATAATATGATTTATCCTCTCTCCTTTAAACATCTTATCTGAATTCTGAAGAGATTTATGTAGTGCGATTGCATGTTCTTTTCAGTTTACATGTCTGATTAATTATTAATGATACAGGATGGAGCTGAGGGAGTGATCGATGCGCGTGCGGTGGAACAAGCAGTGATGCAAGCCATCAAGAGCTTTCCTGGAAACTAGGGAGATCGAGTTTGAGTTGATTCGTTAATTTGTGGTAGTAGGAGCACAAAACCATCAAAGCTCTAAGCCACTATCCTATTGTTGTCCTTCATTTGTTTTGGTTTTCTGTTGCTGAGAACGAGCTTGCTGTTATCTTCATGCAACAATTCGAGCCATCTACGTGTCCACTAGCTAGCTAGCTGTCCTGTAATGAAAATGTCAATATATTTGCCGATTCGCTCATATATAGCAACGTGCACCATGCAAAGCTGCCTGCCATCATCCTCCCATGCATCCTGACTTTTTCCTATGTGAATCTTGTTTTCTTTTAAATAATATTTGTGGCACTCCGGACTTTGAATACCTGAAGTCCCCGTATGTGTACTGTACTAATCCCATAATCAGTGATGTAACATCCCACAATTCACGTTTTGGAAATACATAATAGAAATACATGAGGAAAATAATTTTGGGCATAATTCATATGAGAAATTAATCATGCAAGATTTGCGGGCTTTTTCTTTAAGCAAATAATAAAATTCATACAAACATGCACTTGTAAGAATTTCAGGCAAAATATAATGAAAATAAGTAAGAGAATTATTTTGAGCATATTTGCTTAGAGAAAAATTTATTAAGTAACTTTTGTAAATTTTCATTAAGGGTAACAAATGCAATTACATGAAAATAGAATTTGTAAGAATTTTTGAGAAAATCACAAACAAGATAAACTTCTAAAAAATTTACATAAGCAACTACACTAGGTGAGGAGCATTCACAAAAAGTTTAATAAAATATGGATCTTATTTCCGGGTACAAAAATTCAGCAAAACCCTCAGCCTTTTAATCCCAAAATCATGTTTTAAACTCTCTCTCTCTCCTCTCGCTGATGCATTGGACCCACGTGCCAGACTCTTTCTGCCACCTGCACTCGTCCTCGCAAGCTCACAAGTGAGCGCTACGCCCTGCTCGCCCACAGTTTTGCCACGCTGCCCACCGTTTTCGCCCCAACTGCTCCCGTCGCCTCCGTGCTACCTCCACCCATGCTGCCCACCTCCGTAATGGCGCCGAACTCCCATGCGGGCGGAGAGACTCAAGCTGCACCACGAGATACTCTCATTGGCCACTGGCCTCTTATCACTCTTCTCGCAATATTGCCCCACCTACTTATGCCCCAACATGCGCACCTTCTTCCACAGCTCGCTCTCATTCCTTTTCACGCTAGCCTGAGCTTCACAGCTCCTTGTTTCCGCGGGAATGCGTGCATCGTTCTTGACATTAGTGAGCAAGCTTCACAACTCCATTTCTTCTGGTGATCTCCTTTACCCTCGCCAACCGCGTCATCACGCGCCCCTTACCTCACTAATGTTTTCTCTATGATTGATGTAACTCCAGTAACCCCATAGCTCGCACCCATTCTGGAGCACCATCATTTCCGGCAATCGGGTGAGCTTGAACCTCCCTTTTCTGCGTCATATGATGTCTTACACTTCACTGATGCTTTCCCCTTTGTTAATGAAGCTTCAATCGCAAATAATCCTTTGGATTGATTTTCTTCCCCATTTCTAGCCGCCGTAGCCATTTTCTTATTAGACTCTGACTAGGTGAGTCTTGACGAGGATCTAATAATCCTCATTTTATCTTTTATCTATAATTCTTATTATGGGTAAATATGATGTCACATAGTCCCCAGAAGTACCCCTTATATTTATAAGGGGGAGACCTACCAAGTGATTGTAAGATCTTCTACAATCACCCCCATAGTCGTAAGTCTTACTACGACTATGTCATGGTCGTAAGTCCTTCTACGACCACTACCTGGTCGTAAGTCTTTCTATGACCATTACCCAGTCGTAAGTCCTTCTACGACTATTGCACAGTCGTAAGCTCTACTACGACTTATACCTAGTCGTAAGTCATACTACGACCAAGTAAACAACGACCATCTTATAATCAAACCTACAAGCGAGTGGGTCCAATTGATTAAGGAATCCGAACGATCCATACGCACTATTATTCTGCGTAGTAATAGTGCTTAAATACCCCATTACCTCACGAATGATAAGCGCGGACGGCGTGAAGAAGCCAATGCGCCAGTAATTACTACCATCATGCGCCAATTACTGGCTTAATTAAAGCGCCTCTTCCGCAGGACAAAACGGCTACTTCTTCACGACTATATAAAGACATCAATCAGAGGGTGCAAGGGAGGGCAAAAACGGAGCAAGTCAAGGAGAAACACAAGTACTGTTCTCTGTAATAGTCTTAGTTTCTTGCTTGATCATTGAGAATACAGTCAATACCATACACACAGGGAGTAGGGTTGTTATTCTCCCGGAGAAGGCTGAACTGTCTAAACATCCGTGTCAACCACTCTGCGTGATTTCATCTCTAGGAGACCCCGAATCAAATAATCTTTACGTAAGATCGGTTCTAATACAACGGTTGGCGCCGGCCAGTAGGGGATCTTCGGTAATCTCTTGTCAACATACTCTCTTTTTCCAATCTCATGCAATCATGGTAGGAGAATGGAGCGAGGAGAAGCTGGTTTGACTTGGCGATTCTGTGACGTCGACATGGATGCGGTTTCGACTACGAGCCGAGTGATGCATCCGCCGATGGTGATGTTGCCTCGGAGATCATTCTCGAAACCATCCCATCAATGGAGTTGAGGAGGATCCTTATCCCCACAGCGAAGCGTCCAACAGAGGAGCCAATTCCCTCAAAGGACAAGGGTCAATCGGACCGAACCGCACCCGGGAGGACTCACGACACGACGAGAGTTTTTCTCCAAGTGTCCAAGTCCCCTCGGTGGTCCGACACTGGTGAGATAAGTTCGAGAGCCACCATTCCGGGACTCCACCAACATCGGTGATCCTCTCTCGGGGTAACTCCGGAGAGGGTGGGATCAAGCATGCTTTTCCTACAAATTCGGCCAGTCTCTCCGCAGATCTCATTTGCGGATGGAGACGATTATAACCCAGAGTTCCCCTACCTAGAGGGGATTGCTCCAAGTCGCCAGATGGTGTCTCTCGAGTACTCCTCAAGCGGAGAGGCCTCGAGCGCAAGTGAGAATCATCAATGGGAGGTCTTCGTCCTTCCCTCAAATCGAGTCGACCTCATGGAGGCCGAGATCTGAACACTCCCGAAGATCACACTGCGCCCCTCGTGGTAATGGCAAGGGCACCACCGGTGTGAGACAGAACCAACACTACGATGAGCGAGAAATCCTCGACATTCTCGCACTCCACCGAGAAGGCCTCAAAGATCGATGAGGAAATTTTGAGGCCATCCGACGGAAGAAGATTGCAGCCGGAAGAATCTGTAGGCGCATTCAACATCAGTCGAAGGAGGTACAAGAACTCCGGGACATCAACGACTTGCTCAAAAATCCTAATCAAGAGCTTGCTCGAGCGCGTGGTACGATCTCTTTCTTTGAAGAGATTGCGCAAATGCTTGAACCGTGATGACAAGGCTGGAAGTACCTCGTCGACATCATTCGGTAGTCGTAGCAATCGACTTCCTCGGCTACCGATCAATCAAATATTTCACCCGTAGAAATCGACACGGCCATAAGTCGCATCGATCCCTACTCGGAGAAATACATTTCGATTGGTGATGATCAAAGCCCCTCGAGAGGTGATCATTCACCACTTCAACAAAGAAATCCATAGCGGATGGAATACGAGGAGTATTCCCTCGTAGAGTGAGACCTACTACGGGACAAGTCGACCTATTCTTTGGGTATCGTCGTATCGATCACTGGTGACATTAACCCTTCTTTCCCGCAAAGAAGGCGTCAAGAATAATTACGGATCTGGACATTTTACCGACCTTGAGCGATTCATTTGGCCACCTCATTTTCGACTAGTGAACATGGAGAAGTTTGATGGATCTCAAAATCCCATCGAATTTCTTCAGATCTATACAACAGCCGTCCGAGCAGCAGGAGGAGGAGAGCATGTAATGGCGAATTACCTTCCGACTGTGCTTGAAGGATCCGCTCGATCGTGGTTATTAAACCAACCACTCGAGTCGATCTACTCTTGGCAACACCTCTGCGATCTTCTACAGGCGAATTTCCAAGGCACATACAACCATACGGAAAGGAAGGCGACTTACCTTTGGATAAAACATAACAACAATGAGACTTTACGTCAATTCATCAAACGCTTTAGTCAGGTTTGTAACTCAATTCTGGAAATTTCTGACTCATCTGTGATTAGGGCTTTTAAGCAAGGAGTCCGTAGTAGAAGGATAACAGAGGATATTGCTTTGAATCCTCCCAACAACATTCTTGAGCTCTTGAGATGGCCGATCGATATCATCGCTTACGAGGTGTCGAGTGGAACAACACTATTGATCGATAAACGTACACTCCTCGAGAGCCAGGTGAAGTTGGCAAGGACAAGAAAGCAAAGAAGTCCAAGAAGAAAATAAAGAATCAAAAACCACAAACCAGTGGTTTCAAGAAGGTCTTGGCCGTAAAAGATAAAGAGCCCCGAACCACCAAGTCGCACTGATCAAGGCAAAGGTAAGCGCATACGATCGTAGGAGCGACAAACCAAGGTGGTGTCCTTTTCATAAAAGGAAGGATATGACCTCCGCAACTGCCGAGTTTTCCAAAGAAAGCTCGAGGACTACTACAACGGCAAAGAGCCACTCCCCACTCTCGAACAAGTAGGGAATACGAGTGGCCAAAAGTCATCAGATGATGAAGAGATGCCGTTCCAAGATCCGCAACATACCAGTAAAGCACATCTACGGAGGATCATCGACATACAGTCGAAGCGACAACTCAAAGGCTGCGGACGAGAGGTAAACTCTATAGATGCTCCTCTTGTCAATAACCTACCTAAGTGGTTGAAAGTTACCATTTCTTTCGAGAAGGGTGATTGCCCGATCACTTCAAATCGATCAGGTCGATATCCGATTGTGGTCGAACCCACCATCAACAACTGTCGGGTCAATCAGTGTTGGTTGATGGTGGCGATTCATGAACATACTATTTACTAATGCCCTGGACGAGATGCAAGTACCCAGGACAATGGTAAGACTGGTACGATACTCTTTTCATGGAATCGTACCGGGGTCTTCGGCCAAACCCATTGGCCAAGTTTCTCTTCCTTTAACATTTGGCTCACCAAATAATTTCAGGACAGAGAAAGTCTCCTTTGATGTGGTCGATTTCGATATGGCATATAACGCCATACTCGAACGACCAACTTTGGCAAAATTCTTAATGGCTACTCATTATGGGTATCAATGTCTTAAGATGCCAGGTCCCAAAGGAGTGATCACAATTCATTGTGACAAGAAGATGGAGTATAACTGCGACCGTCGATCCCTCGAGATGGTTGGTCAAATACTAACTCGAGACAAAAGTCAGCCTTCGACTAGCAAGTCGAAGCCTAAAGCTTCACCAAAGCCGAACGACCAAGTCAAATAGGTTCCTCGGGCGAGAGAAACCCTCGAAGGCTATTCGCATCGGGAGACTTCCGACCCCAAATAGGAAGACGCCCTCATTACCTTCCTCCGAGCTAACGCAGATGTCTTCGCGTGGCAAGCATCCGACATGCCCGGAGTCCCCAGGGAGGTGATCGAGCACAGGCTAGCTTTACGACCTGATAAAGTACCCGTAAAACAAAAATTACGGAGATTTGCCCCTGATCGACGAGATGCTATTAAATCAGAATTGGATAAGCTACTTAAAGGAGGCTTTATAAGAGAAGTCAACCACCAGTGGTTGGCTAACCTGTAATGGTCAAAAGTCAAGCGGCAAATGGCGTATGTGCGAGACTTTCTTGATCTTAATAAAGCTTGTCCAAAAGATGATTTTCCTTTATCTCGTATCGATCAGTTGGTTGCTCCTACTGCAGGTTGTGAAATATTAAGTTTTTTAGATGCATATTCTGGATATCACCATATCAATATGTGTCTGAACGATGAAGAAAAGGCGCATTCATTACACCATTTGGTACCTTTTGCTATGTCAAAATGCCATTTGGTCTAAAGAATGCCGGTGCTTCTTTTCAACGCTTAATGCAATCGACTTTTTCATCTCAATTAGGCCGGAATCTGGAAGCCTATGTTGATGATCTAGTCGTAAAAAGCGTTAAGAAATTTAATCATATCACCGACCTACAAGAAACATTCGACAACCTCAGAAAGCACCGCTTAAAACTTAATCCAGAAGTGTGTGTTTGGAATTTCTTGGGAAAATTGCTTGGATTCCTAGTATCCGAGCGAGGAATCGAAGCAAATCTGAAAAATAAAGGCCATCCTCGGATCGCCCTCCAACCACAAAAAGGAAGTCGAGAAACTCCTTTGGGTGCATGGCGGCTTTAAGTCGTTTCATCGCACGACTAGGAGAAAAATGACTACCTTTCTTTAAACTTCTCAGGAGACATGAAGGTTTTGAGTGGTCGAGCGAGGCAAACGTTGCCTTCGAGGATGTCAAGAGGTACCTTTCGAGTGCTCTGTTACGGTTTCTCCAAAACCGGAAGAGGCGCTCTTAATTTACCTATTGCCACGCCACGAGGCGATAAGCGCGATCTTGGTCGTAGAGCGTGGCGTACAACGACCGGTCTACTACGTAGTGAAGTTTTACGGGCCTAAGGGGCGTTACCCTCGAGTCCAAAAACTTCTATATGCCCTCCTCATGTCTTGAGAAGCTGCGGCATTATTTTGAGCGCACAAAATAGGCATGTCGTCGAGTTTTCTTTGGGAGCGATCCTCCATAATAAGGAAGCAAGCGGGGCGCATGGCAAAATGGTCAATCGAACTTGGGAGTTCGACCTCCATTCGTGTCGACGGCCATAAAATCCAGATCTTGGCGGACTTGTCGCCGAATGGACAAATCTTGAACTGTTCGGGATCCCGATCGATTCCACGACCGGTGGATGATGTACTGACGGGTCACTTACTCTAAGTGGCTCGGGTGAGGTGGTCTGGTATCTCCTCTAGGAGAAACCTTAAAGTATGCCATACAATTAAACTTTCGGGCCACTAACAATGTGGCGATGCACGAAGGTTTGCTAGGCGGCATACGAGTGCGAAAGCACTCTCGATTAAATCGACTACTCGTGAGAGGAGACTCTCAACTAGTCGTGAATCAAATCGGAAAGAGTACCGGTGCTCTAGCTCGACAATGGCTCGGTACTTATCAATCGTAAGCTAGAAAAGCATTTTTAGGTTTGAGGTACAATTCATCCCTCGAAAGGATAATTTCCTCATGAGACCAACTTGCTCGGATGGCTTCTTCCCGATCAGCAGATACAAAGGAGTTTTCTTGGAGCAACTCAAAAGCGTCTCAGTCGAAGAACCGAGACACCTCCTATTGAGATGGCCTCACTAGACTACGAGGATACGGATGACTCCCATCTCGAGTATCTTCAAAAGGGTTCCGTGCAGAAGATGATCTTGAGGCGGATCGTTTATCCGAAAAGCCAAAATGTATACTTTGGTCGAAGGAGTCCTCTACAAGCGAGGAACCCAAGGGATACTCATGCGATGCATTACGCAAAGCGAAGGACTAACACTCCTTCATGATATACAGTGGCATCGTGGGGCGCATGCTTCCTAAAGAACATTGGTCGGTAAAGCCTTTCGACAAGGTTTCTCTTGGCCTCTGACTCTGTCGATGCCAAAGAGGTGGTTAAAAGTGTGTCAATGCCGGTTTCATGGTGAGCAGATACACCAACCGGCTCAAGCATTACAGACAATACCTCTTTCTGGCCTTTTGCGACACAGGGGTCTTGATATCCTAGGACCGTTTCCCAAAGCACCGGGAGGTTTGAATTCCTTTTGTGGCTATTGACATGTTCACAAAGTGGATCGAAGCGAACACATGCTTCAGGATAACAGCAGGCGACAAAAGGTTCATGATGAGATCGTAATTAGCCGATTTGGAGTTACGAGTCGGATAATTACGGACAATAATAAACAATTCACAAGTGTAAAATTTAGGAATTTTGCGACGAGTTGGGTACCAAGTTATGCTATGTACATTGCACATCCCCAAAGCAGCGGGCGGTCGAGCGTGCAAGCGGCCAAATAATGCGAGGAATTAAAACCGAGTCTTGACCCGACTTGTTAAGCGCTCGGGGCTTGGGTACAAGAATTACCTTACGTATTATGGGCGGTTAAATGCGACCACTAGTCGGCGACAGGAGAAACACCATTCTTTCTAGTGTTGGGCGAAGCCATGCTTCCTCCGGAGCTAAAATTGCGGTCGACACGAGTTGAAACCTTCAACAACTCCGACCGGGAACAACCGGCGGATGATATTAACCTACTCGAAGAAAGGAGAAACATGGCCTAATCCGTTCTGCGGTCTACCAACAAGCCCTCGCGAGATACTACGATCGTAAGGTCGACCTCATGACCTTCTTTGTAGGTGACTTAGTATTGAGGCTCGCCAATCCAAGTCTAATCGGAATAAACTTTCTCCCAAGTGGGAAGGTCCTTACGATGGTCGAAGTCACTCGGCGAGTCGATCACGACTAGCAATGGAAGGCAGACGAGTTCTCTCAAATTCTTGGAACATCGACCAGTTACGCAAATTCTATGTATGACCAACCTCTCAGGCAATAAAGGTCCAGGTTCCTTCTACCTCTTTTGTCTTATTTTTGAGTAGTGCTTTTATAATCTTTCGACTATAATCCAAAAACACCCAGTTTTCTTTACACTGGTCGAAAGGCAAGTAACATCATCTAGTCGAAGTCTCTCCTCTCTGCATGTGGTCCTACCCACTAGAAGGAACTTCGTAGCATTGACTCGTTACTCACTTTTGTGGCCAATACAGAAAGTTCGGGTTATATCTAGTCGAAATATTCTTAAAGCCAACTCTTCCCGTCTTAATTTATTTTTTCAGTAATTTCGAAAAATATTCTAAGTAGAGTGCATTTTCTTATATTTATTCGACCACCTTTGGTGTACTCGATTCGTTTTAACTGGTCGAAGGAAGAGACACACCTAGTCAAAGTTTTTCCTCTCTGCATGTGGTCCTGCCCACTAGAAGGAACTTCCTAGCGTCGCTCAGTCTCCCACTTTTGCTACTGGAAAAACTTATCGAGTCCACCAAAAAAGGGCGAACGAATTATTAAAGTCCTCTAAGACGCGTTTTTAACTCAAGTTCTTTGTTTTGGTTCGATTAAACGATCGGAGATGGTAACATCACCTAGTCGAAGCCTTTCCTCTCTGCACGTGGTCCTGCCCACTAGAAGGAACTTCCTAGTGTCGAGTCATTTCTACTCTTTCGACCAGTGCTTGACAACCATAACAAAAACTATAAGTTAAATAAACCTCTCTTTGTTTTCAGAAACCCCATTTCACACACTATTTACTTAGATTGTCCAAAGAAACTAAGCAAATAGTCGGGGGCTAGGATAAAGTTATTAATTTGACTTCAATTCTTAGTCTTTCATTCGTTTATTATCTTTTGAGTTACTAATTACTCGACAAGATGATTTGCAGGAAACAAGATGTCCTAGGATAAAGTTATTAATTTAACTTCAATTCTTAGCCTTTCATTCGTTTATCATCTTTTGAGTTACTAACTACTCGACAAGAAGATTTGCAGGAAATTCATTCGTTAGTTATCTTTCGGGTTGCTAACTACTCGACAAGATGATTTGTAGGAAACAAGTTGGATCATATATTTCTCGAAATGTAAACCATGCGCCTTACAAAGTAGTTACAAGATTACTACGAGGGGAGTGCCTAGTTGCATTTCCTCGCCACCTTTTGCCAATCGATTGCATTTCCTCAATCAGACGACTTGCCTACGATTCGGAGACGATCGAAGTCGGCCGATTGGTTGCACATTAAGGCGAAGTGCGGAGCTTTAAGTTTCGCCAAGCGTAACTTCTGCTGACTTATTGCCTCCTTATTGATTGACTTGATTAGCCTTGAGTGGTCACCATTTCTTGCAAGTTTTCGACTTGTTCCCCAATGGTACTTATGTGAGCAGCTACAATATCTTCTCGAGGAGTTTTTCCCTCGGAATGTAGCTCACCAAGTACATTGTTCAGGAGTGTGATGTTGCCTTGAAGACTAGTCTTCATCGACTCCATCTCTGTTGAGTGCAGTCGAAGCCTCATGAATTCTTGTTTTCGACCACTTGTTCTGAAAAGAATAAAACCGGTCAAACAAAAATAAACTTCTAGAGGAAGCTAACACAAAGATAATTGTAGGTAAAAGCATTTTGTAACATCCCAAATTGGGTTTATGTTTCAAATGTAATAAAAATGAGGATAAATTAAAACTTTTGCTACCTCATGTTGTGTTGCAGTGTTTGAAACCTCTTTCTTTAATTGGTGGAAATTCAAACTCCAAATTTCCCCAATTGAACTCAAGTCATAACCCTCCTTCATAAAAATCTTGTGCCCAATCTCTGGAAATAATTTTCATTGGGTCTAAGGTTGATGTTTAACACCTCTGAATTATCTCATGATTTTTAGAAATTATTTGATAATTTTTGGAGGCAAGTCAAACTGGTCAAACCCCATTTTCCTCTCTTCTGGAATTTCTGTAGAATAATTCAGTGCATGAAAATCTTTGAAAATTTTATGGAAAGCTCCACCTGCAGTCAGCAAGCTCCAGTTAAAATTTCATAAATTTTGGAGTTTGTTTGCTACCTCAAATAATTCCTCAAAAATCAGATGTTTAAAATTCAAATTCTAAAGCTGGTTTGCCTTGTTCCTCGGGTTTGAACGGACTCGGGCTCGAGCCACTTGACTCGGTCGAACCAACTAAGCCTGCCGGCCTTGATCGATCGGGCGCGGGCGTTGCGAGCCGTTGGATCGACATCGAGCAGTCTGGATCAACCGGCGACGGATCTCGCGATCTAACTTCGGTAGTTCGATTTCAATCAGGCGGTCGGTAGCGTCGTCTCCTTCCTCGTCCGGCTCGTGGCGTCGGCAATAGCCATGGCGTCTTGTGAGAGAAAAGTCGCGGCGTGCCGTCCCTTCCCGATCGCTTTTCAGCGGCTCTCTCTGCGCATTTATTGCTCGTCGTGCTCCTCCTCAGCGTCCCTCTCAACCGCTCCGTCGCTCTCTCGCTCAAGCGGCGGTTTGACCCAGAAGGGTTATCGCCGTTGCCCTCTGCCATCCCGGCTATTTAAGCTCCTTGGTTTCTCTCTTAGCTTCCTTTAGCCACACGCAGCTCTAGCAAGCACTCACAAGCAGCTGGAGAGCCTGATTCTCGGGAAGCTCTCGCGCCATTGGCGGTTTTGGAGCTTGGTGAAGTCGGTGCGTGAGGTCTTCTTCCACAAGTCTTTGCTCCCTCTGCTCTCCCTCTACTCACTGAAGCTTAACCTCTGTCAATTTGGCTTTTGAGCAGAAGAAGCGGCTCAATTTGGACTTCCTTTCACCGGCGAAATCACCTTTCTTCTTCGCCCGGCGGCCGACTCTTCTCGGTGCATCCTTTGCGCCAGTAATCCCTCTTTAGTCCCTAGTGGCTGGCTTTTCGCTCCCTTGGACCCTTGGTGAGCCGTTTGCATTTTCGTTTTCGTCACTTTGCGGTCACCTCGGTTCTCTCGACTGCCGTGTTCAAACCACCTGTACTAACGCCATTGGTACCATTGTGTGCGCAAGAGTATTAAGGACTCATTTTAGGCGTTTGCTCGCACCGCCGCGCCGAGCCACGGTGGCGAGCCGTTCTCCTCCGACATTTTTGCCGGACAGCAGACGATGGTTTGAGCGTCGTCATTTTGGACCGTCGATCCTAAGATCTGCGGCTCGGGATCGTAGGGAGATTTGAGTCTGTCGCGCGCGCTTGAGTACGTGATCCGTTGGATCCAAGATCAACGGTGCGGTCGGCGTGAAGCGTTCGGACCACCGAACACCGGATCCACGTGAACCGTCGGATCCAAGATCGGCGGCTTCGGCGTCGCGCGTGAGCGTTCGGACCACCGGCGCTGCGGGCCACGCGAACCGTTGGATCCAGATCCAACGGTTGATGTTTGAGGCTTAGCGGCCTTGCTGTCGTCAGCGCTGGGACGCGGACCGTCGGATCCGAGATCGACGCTCCTCGTTCGGCCACGTCATTTCTAAATTCTGATTTTCCCGAAAGGATTTATTTATCAACTGAAAAATGTGATAACTTGTAAAATGCATAACTAATTCATTTTAAATCCTTTTCGGTTGATTCAAATTTTGTGGGTTATGTTTTTAACCAGACTTTAATCTAAAAATGTTTCCAAACTCAGTATAGCTCCAGAAATTTTTGCTAATGAATAGTAGCATTTTTGATTTATAAAAGCTGAGCAAAATTGTTTTTTTCATATCTTTGGCATTAAGAATCCAAATCAATTGGTTCTTGTTGCTAAATTCATTATAAATCAAGACCTTGCTACTGTAAAAATTTTAGAATTTTTGGAGGGAGTTTACTGTTGGGTCTTTGCATTTTATTCGTTCTTATCGGTTGCTTTTTGCTTTCTCGTTAGGATCCGAAGAGCACGTTGATAATATTATTGATCCTCAGCAACACCTTGACCCACAGCAAGCAGGCAAGATATTTGATCATAAATGTCCCATTACTTGAAAGTCTAATATCTTGTTTACAAATTATATGTATGCATTGCTTTTGTGTCCAATTATTTTTGTCCTGTTTAGAGGTAGCTATTCCTAATGCATTGTTGCCATTAAATTGTTATCCTATACAACCATAAGTTATTAATATCATTTGGTGAATTAGAGCCCGGTGATTTAATTATGCTCTTTTATTGTCTTTTCGATGTCATGCTTAGAAATGCTTAGATGTCGGTAGTATTGGGCGATCATCGATTTTAGTCGATGATCTTGATCACACATTTATTTATTATTCCATTATGTCCAGCAGTTGTGCTTTGTTAATTTTGTAAAGTCAAAAACTGAAAATAAAATTGTTTTAGACTTGGGCACAATGGTATGTTGGTGTGATCTGTTGGTGTGAATGGAATGGTGCCTAGGTCATCAAGGACCGAGTTACTTGTGTCACTAAGCCAGCGCTTATGCGTGCTAACCACGCGAGAGGGATATGGGACCTCTCTTGACTTAGTACTTTGGCGTGGGTTATCTCCAAGTCGCAGGAGGGGTTGTGTGTGTTGTGTGAAACATGATATGTGTTCTCGGTGTTCGTGTGTTGGGTGTGCGGTGGTGGAGATTACAGGTAGGCTCTCCACCTCGAGGAGCATTGTAGTTGTCGAGGGCTTTACTGCGGCGGGTAGTTGACCGAGGCTTTACAATGACTCAGACACAGCGTATGGGTTTCTATCCATACAGGCGACTCGTAGTTAATACACAATATTGGAAATGTCTCGTAGGACTTAGCTGTCTTAGGCATACCAAAGGAAGTATGCTAATCTAGTGGCAAAAAGCGGCAGGCGTGTGGGTACATTGGTACACCCCTGCGAGGATAAAACTATTGAATAGCCTCGTCCTAGGTTATGGACATGCTTGGTAAGGTCGTGCAAGAACTAGACTACAACCTTTTAAAAATTAAAATTTGACATGGTTGGCATGAATGGGTAATTCATGCTATTGTTGTGGTGGCTAATGGTTTAGTCACTTCCAGGATTGTTGTTGTCTATCTACTGTTATGTAACATCCCAAAATTGGTTTGTGTTTCAAATGTAATAAAAATGAGGAGAAATTAAAACTTTTTCTCTCATCTTGATTTTTGTAATCAGTTCCATAATTTTTGTAAAAGAATTATGTGAAATCAAAAATCAAATTGCCATTTGGACACCAACACAAATCTCCTTCATGAAAATCTTGTGCCCAACCCCTGAAAATAATTTTCTTTGAACCTAGGAGTGATGTTTAACACCTCAGAATTATTTCATAATTTTTAGGAATTATTTGATAATTTTTGAGACAAGTCAAACATTAGTCAAAATCCTAAAATGGCCTTTTGGAATTTTTAGAGAAAATGCATTGCATAAAACTCTCTGAAAATTTTATATGAGGTTCCTCCTGCGATCAGCAAGCTCGATTAAAATTTCATAAATTTTAGAGTTTGTTTGCTACCCCATATAATTCCTCAAAAATCAGTTATTCAAATTCAAACTCTATTTGGTTTTCCTTTGTTCCTCGGGTTCGGATCGGACTCGGGCTCGAGCCACTTGATTTGGTTCGATCAACTAATCGCTTGCCGTGCAGCAGCGATCGCGCGCGGATTCTTAGTCGTTGGATCGGCATCGAGCGGCCACGATCGCGTGAGCGTTGGACCGTCCGAGCGCCTCGCGCGACGTGAGCCGTGAGATCAAATCAGCGGTCGAGGATTAAGTGGCGTTTGAATCGTTATAATCGACCGTTCTTTTCTCGGCGTCCGATTAAATCCAACGATTGGCGGCTATCGTCTACCTCCGTCACTCGCGCTCGCCGTGGTCATGATGAGTGGGTGAAAATTTGAGGCGTGGCGTCGGGTCACTTCTCCTTTTGGCCAACGGCTCTTCGCATTTAATGCTTCCGTCCGCCGCCTCAAGTCTTCGTCCTCCTCGAGTGCACTTGCCCCCATCGCCCTCGATCGACCTCGAAGAGTGCTTCCCATTTTTAATGCCGTTGCTCCTCTCTTGCTCCTTCGGCTATAAGACCCTCCGATGGCTTCCTTAGCTTTCTTTAAACACCCTTGAGCTCGGCATTGCTTCTAGTCTGTTGAGTGAGCTCCATTTCAAAATTGCTCTTAGCGCCATTGTTGAAGCTTGGGTCCTTGGTGAAAGTGGTGCTCGGGCCTTCTCTTTCAAAACCCTTGCTTCCCCAGTTACTTGGCATCTCATAGAATATTAACCCTCATCAATTTTGCCTTTTGAGAAGAGAGCGAATCAATTCGGTTTCCCCAATTGGTAAAAGCAGCTACTCTTCTTCACCCGAGCCGATTCGACTCTCCTCAGTGCCTTCTTTGGGCTCAGGTACCCCTTATTAGTCCCTAGTTGTTTGGCTTTCGCTCCCTTGGACCATGGTGAGCTCATTTCGTTTTCATTTCGGTCATTTTGAGTCTTCTCGGTCATCTCAAACTTGCGGTGTTCTAGACCGCCATGTGACCAAAATTGTTGGTACCTTTAGGTGCGCAAGGTTGTTAGGAACTCATTTTAGGCTTTTGCTCGCACGCGCGGCGAGTCATTGGCGGTGGCCGATCTTCTCCATCGTTTGTTTTTGGGACGAAAGCAGGCGGAGTTTGAACTTGAGTCGTTGGGAACCGTCGATCCTTAGATCTACGGCCGCGTTAGCGTGGAAATTTTGAATTAGTCGACGCCCTAATCGGTGGACCGTTGGATCCAAGATCAGCGGTCCCGATTAGTGAGCGTTCGGACCGTCCGAAAGATTCGATCCGCGTGGACCGTTGGATCCAAGATCAGCGGCTCCTATGCGTGTGAGCGTTCGGACCGCCAACGGCGTCCGATCCGTGAACCGTTGGATCCAGATCCAACGGTGGCGTTTAGGATTTGTTAATCATGCGCGGCGTTAAGCGCTGGAACACGGACCGTCGGATCAAGATCGGCGCTCCTCGTTCGCCACGTCTTTTCAAAATTACGAATTTCGAGAGGATTTATTTATCAACTGAAAAATGTGATAACTTGTAAAATGCATAACTAATTCATTTCAAATCCTTTTCGGTTGATTAAAATTTTGTTGGTTATGTTTTTAACTGAATTTTAATCTAAAAATATTTCCAACCCAGTATAGATCCAGAATTTTTGCTAATGAATAGTAGCATTTTGATTTATAAAAGGTGAGCAAAATTGTTTTGGTCATATCTTTGGCATTAAGAATCCAAATCAATTGGTTCTTGTTGCTAAATTCTTTGTAAATCATGATCTTGCTACTGTAAAATTTTCCGGATTTTTGGAGAGAGTTTACTGTTGGGTCTTTGCTTTTTATTCGTTCTTATCGGTTGCTTTTTGCTTTCGTTAGGATCCAAGAACACGTTGATAATATTATCGATCCTCAGCAACACCTGACCCACAGACAAGCGGGCAAGATGTTTGATCATAAATGTCCCATTATTTTCCAAGTCTAATATCTTGTTTACAAATTATATGTATGCATTGCTTTTGTGTCCAATTATTTTTGCCTGTTTAGAGGTAGCTATTCCTAATGCATTGTTGCCATTAAAATGTTATCCCCTACCACAACCATAAGTTATTATCATATTTGGTGAATTAGAGTCCGGTGATTTAATTATGCTCTTTTCTTTTTTTGCGATGTCATGCTTAGAAATGCTTAGCTCTAGGTAGAATTGGCGGTTATCGACTTAGTCGATGACCTTGATCACTAAATCATTTTGTTTATTTTGGTTCAGCACCTTATGCTTTTGTTTTGTAAAACCGAAAATGAAACAAAATGATTTGACTTAAACACAATGGCATGTTGGTGTGATTGTTGGGTGTGACAAGGAAAGGTGCCCAGTCCCTAAGGACCGAAAATGTTGCTTGCGCCATCGATCCAAGTACTTTTGCGTACTAACCACATGAGGGTTATATGGGATCCCTCTTGACGTAGTACTTTGGCGTGTGTTATCTCCGAGTCGCGGGAGGGGTTGTGTGTGTTGTGTGAAACATGATATGTGTTCTCTGTGTTCTTGTGTTGGGTGTGCGGTGGTGGAGATTAGGGTAGGCTCTCCACCTCGAGGAGCATTGTAGTTGTCCAAGGCTTTACTGCGATGGGTAGTTGGCCGAGGCTTTACAATGACTCCGACACAGCGTATGGGTTTCTATCCATACAGGCGGCTCGTAGTTAATACACAATATTGGAAATGTCTCGTAGGACTTAGCGAGTCTTGCATACCTAAGGAAGTGTGCTTAACCCGGTGGCAAAAGGCGATGCGGCATGTGGGTAAGTTGGTACACCTGCGCAGGATAAAACTATTGAATAGCCTCGTCCTAGGTTATGGACACGCTTGGTGATTTCACGCAAGATCTAGACTTCAACAACTGTTTTTGTTTTAAAATTAAAACTTGACATGGTTGGCATGAATGGGTAATTCATGCTATTGTAGTGGCTATTGGGTTAGCCACTTCGGACTATTTCTTGTTGTTGATACTTGATTACTCTTTTTTTATCAAATAAAATCAGATTGCAAAATTGCTTTCATTGTACTACATTATTGCAAATAAAACTTGCTTTATGCTTAAAAATTTGAGTCCTAACTTTGCTCCACTTAAATAAGCTTGCATATAGTTATTGTTAGTCTGTTATCATTCTTATATATCTTGCGAGTACATTCAAAGTACTCACCCGATTTTCTTTGAAATTTGCTTTTGTTCTGAGAGGGCGAAGGTGAGCCCCAAGGGCCTCACTTTTGTGAGTTGTCTTTGTGGATTGACGACTAGCTTGGCGGTCGGTCGGTTGCCTTGTGGGTTAAAGGCACCTTGATTGGCTCTTTTGGTTTATAGCCATCTTATGGCACTTTTGCTTCATTGTTAAATTTCTTTATGTATTTGTCATTTGGCGGTTGGCCTCTCTTTTATAATGACTATCCTTTATTAATGTTATTCTGTTACTGTTTTGCTTGGTTCTATGTGAATGAATGGAATTGATGCATGAACTTTGTAAAGAGGTGTGTATCTTGCATTTAAGGAAGTATACATGTCTCGAGTCTCGGCTTATCGATTTGTGATGCTAGGACCAAGTGGATGGTTAAGCATTACAAGTAAGATGCAAACCGGGTCTCTGAGGTTTGTATCGAGCCATCGACCGTAGTAACCCAAGTTGGTCGTCTTTAGGATATTTTGAAAAACTTAATTTCAAAGTATCAAATGATTTATGAAAGCTTAAGGAATTCTCGATTTTACTCCTTACCTATCTTAGCTTTCTCCTCTCATCTTGCTCTAATTTGAGTTTTGAAAATTGTTTACCTCTTCTTCCTTGAAGATAGTGTTATCGATTAAAGGGTTTTGGGCACCACCGAGTTTGGCAAATTGAAATGCTTAGGGTTTTGAAGTTTACGGATTTGAAGATTTGGCTAGAGGCTTGGATGCGGAATCTGGACAAGACGCTTCAATTTCAGAAATGAGCTCAATGGTTTACGATGGGACCAGAGCTTGGCAAATTGAAGTGTGCGATTTTGAAGTTTCTAGGATGGAAGACTTGGTGGAGCTTGGATGCAAAATCACTCTGACAACTTCAATTTCGGACTGACAAGCTCGATGGTTTCGATAGGGTAGAAAATGAGAGGGTGATTCAACTAAAACTTACGGGGTTAAAAGGGTAAGATGTGATACTAGTTAGCTAAGTATCTAACACTATTTTAGTTGTTGAACATTGCTCTTTAGGGGTAATAGATCTTACCTACTATTCTGATTTTTATCTTCTCAAGCAATTACTCGTTCATTCAATACGGGTTGGTTGCATTGGGAAGTTGAGCTTTGGTTTTATGATTCCTTGCTGTTTTTGGAGTCTTTTTATAAGCCTTTTTAAAGTTATATACTTGTTGTTTTGGCTTTCGGTTAGGGTGATATTCCATTCCCCTAGTCGTTAGCTTTTCGCTTTCTTTCGGCTTTGATTTTTGAGTCTTTTGCTGCTATTAGTGAGCTCCTTTTTGCTCCATTGTTGGTCTCATTGCTCATTCGCTCTCTGGGTTGGAGTTGAGTGAATCGAGTGTAAGGATGTCCCAATTGAGATCGAGGGAGTGAGATTCCTTGCGAATCTTATCCTCCTCCATTCAGCGAGTCTAGATGTAATTCTTGGCATGGATTGGCTGTCTCGGCATAAGGGACACATCGATTGTGCCAAGAAGTGCGTCTCTCTATCTAGTCTTTCCGGCGAGCAGGTTCGCTTTTCGCCGAAGCTGCTAGGCCCGCATCTCTTCGCGCTTGAAGCGAAGCCCATGATTCGCCTTTGTCTATTCATCCCGGGGCCACAAAGATGTATCAAGATCTCCGTCGGGGATTTTGGTGGACCGAATGAAGAGAAGTGCGAGGTTCGTTCTTAGAAGTCGCGGCGTGTGTCGTCGTGTCAAGGCGAGCATCGGCGTCAGCGAGGCGCTTGACCTTTGCCTATTCACGAATGGAAGTGGGATTCGATCGGGATGGATTTTATCACCGATGCGCCTCGCACCTCCAAGGGCAATGATGCCATCGGGTTGTCATTGATCGGCTAACTAAGGTGGCTCACTTCCTTCCGGTCAAAGGCGGATCTCCGTGTAAGTCTTTTGGCGGATCTCTACATTGCCCGCATCGTGAGCTTACATGGGATACCTAAGACAATTGTCTCGGATCGTGGTTCTCTTTTCACCTCTCGCTTTTGGCAAAGTTTGCAGAGGCTATGGGAACCCGTCTTACCTTTAGCCTGACATATCACCCCCAAGCGATGGTGGGCCGAAAGGTCAACCAAGTGTTGGAAGACATGCTTCGTGCTTGTGTCCTCTCCTATGGAAAGAATTGGGAAAAATGCTTGCCATTTGCCGAGTTTTCCTACAACAGCATTTCGGGCCGGTCATGGCATGTCACCTTCGAGGCCTTATACGGGAGAAAGTGCGAGAACCCGTTGAATTGGTGCGAGGCCGTGAAAGACCATTCTTTGGCGGACTCGATCAATGAGGCGAGAGTCAAGTCCGACTTATTCGTGATCGCGCTGCGCGGCTCAATCCGGGCAAAAGAGCTATGCGAATCGCCGTCGTCGTGAATTGAGTTTTGAGCACGATGACTTTGTTTATCTCAAAGTCTCTCCTTTGAAGGGCCATCGGCGTTTGGCGTCAAGGGCAAGTTGGCTCCTCGATATGTCGGTCCTTACCGCATTATCGAGAAGAAAAGGCTATTGCCTATAAGTTGGAATTGCGGTGCACTCGAAGGGATACATGATGTTTTCCATGTGTCCCAACTAAAGAAGTGTCTCCGTGTTCCAAGCGAGGAAGCTCAGTTGGAAACTCTCGATGTCAAGAAGATTTGACCTCGCGAGCATCTGTTCGCATACTCGATGAAATTTGAGCGAAGAGCGAGGAATAAAACCATCAAATTCCTCAAAGTTCAGTGGTCGAACCATTCTGAGGATGAGGCTACTTGGGAAAGGGAAGATCGTCTCCGTGCAGACTATCCATCTTTCTTTGCCGAGTTAGCCAAATCTCGGGACGAGATTTTTGTAAGGGGGGGGAGGTTTTGTAACATCCCAAAATTGGTTTGTATTTCAAATGTAATAAAAATGAGGAGAAATTAAAACTTTTTCTCTCATCTTGATTTTTGTAATCAGTTCCATAATTTTTGTAAAAGAATTATGTGAAATCAAAAATCAAATTGCCATTTGGACACCAACACAAATCTCCTTCATGAAAATCTTGTGCCCAACCCCTGAAAATAATTTTCTTTGAACCTAGGAGTGATGTTTAACACCTCAGAATTATTTCATAATTTTCAGGAATTATTTGATAATTTTTGAGACAAGTCAAACATTAGTCAAAATCCTAAAATGGCCTTCTGGAATTTTTAGAGAAAAATGCATTGCATAAAACTCTCTAAAAATTTTATATGAGGTTCCTCTGCGGTCAGCAAGCTCAGATTAAAATTTCATAAATTTTGGAGTTTGTTTGCTACCCATATAATTCCTCCAAAATCAGTTATTCAAATTCAAACTCTAGCTGGTTTTCCTTTGTTCCTCGAGGTTCGGATCGGACTCGGGCTCGAGCCACTTGATTTGGTTGATCAACTAACACGCCGCCGTGCGCCTTGATCGCGCGGATTTGCGAGTCGTTGGATCGGCATCGAGCGGCCCACGATCGCGTGAATGTTGGACCGTCCGAGCGCCTCGCGCGGCGTGAACCGTAGGATCCAAATCAGCGGTCGAGATTAAGTGAGCGTTTGAATCGTTATAATCGACCGTTCTTTTCTCGGCCGTCCGATTAAATCCAACGGTGGCGGCTATCGTCTACCTCCGTCGCTCGCTTCGCCGTAGTCAATGATAGTGGGTGAAAATTTGAGGCGTGGCGGCGGGTCACTTCTCCTTTTGGCCAGCGGCTCTTAGCATTAATGCTTCCGTCCGCCGCCTCCAAAGTCTTCGTCCTCCTCGAGTGCACTTGCCCCATCGCCCTCGATCGACCTCGGACTGATGCTTCCCATTTTTAATGCCGTTGCTCCTCTCTTGCTCCTTGGCTATAAGACCCCTTGATGGCTTCCTTAGCTTTCTTTAAACACCCTTGAGCTCGGCATTGCTTCTAGTACCTTGAGTGAGCTCCATTTCAAAAATTGCTCTTAGCGCCATTGTTGAAGCTTGGTCCTTGGTGAAAGTGGTGCTCGGGCCTTCTCTTTCAAAACCCTTGCTTCCCGATTACTTGGCATCTCATAGAATATTAACCCTCTGTCAATTTTGCCTTTGTGAGAAGAAGCGAGATCAATTTGGTTTCCCCAATTCGGTAAAACAGCTACTTTTCTTCACCCGAGCCGATTCGACTCTCCTCCGTGCCTTCTTTGGGCTCGGTACCCCTTATTAGTCCCTAGTTGTTTGCTTTTCGCTCCCTTGGACCATGGTGAGCTCATTTCGTTTTCATTTCGGTCATTTTGAGTCTTCTCGGTCATCTCCGGCTTGCGGCGTTCTAGACCCCATGACCAAAATTGTTGGTACCTTTGGGTGCGCAAGGTTGTTAGGAACTCATTTTAGGCTTTTGCTCGCACTTGCGCGGCGAGTCGCCGTGGCGAGCCGTTCTTCTCCATCGTTTGTTTCTTGGGACGAAAGCAGGACGGAGTTTGAACTTGAGTCGTTGGGAACCGTCGATCCTTAGATCTCGGCCCGCGTCAGCGTGGAAATTTTGAATTAATCGCGCCCTAATCGGTGGACCGTTGGATCCAAGATCAGCGGTCGATTCGAGTGAGCGTTCGGACCGTCCGAAAGATTCGATCGCGTGGACCGTTGGATCCAAGATCAGCGGCTCCTATGCGTGTGAGCGTTCGGACGCCCGAGCGTCACGATCACGTGAACCGTTGGATCCGGATCCAGCGGTGGCGTTTAGGATTTGTTAACGGCAGCGCGCGTTAAGCATGCTGGAGCAGCGGACCGTCGGATCAAGATCGGCGCTCCTCGTTCGCCACGTCTTTTCAAAATTCGAATTTCGAGAGGATTTATTTATCAACTGAAAAATGTGATAACTTGTAAAATGCATAACTAATTCATTTCAAATCCTTTTCGGTTGATTCAAATTTTGTTGGTTATGTTTTTAACTGAATTTTAATCTAAAAATGTTTCCAACCCCAGTATAGATCCAGAAATTTTTGCTAATGAATAGTAGCATTTTTGATTTATAAAAGCTGAGCAAAATTGTTTTGGTCATATCTTTGGCATTAAGAATCCAAATCAATTGGTTCTTGTTGCTAAATTCTTTATAAATCATGATCTTGCTACTGTAAAATTTTCGGATTTTTGGAGAGAGTTTACTATTGGGTCTTTGCTTTTTTATTCGTTCTTATCGGTTGCTTTTTGCTTTCTCGTTAGGATCCGAAGAGCACGTTGATAATATTATCGATCCTCAGCAACACCCTGACCCACAGCAAGCAGGCAAGATGTTTGATCATAAATGTCCCATTATTTTCCAAGTCTAATATCTTGTTTACAAATTATATGTATGCATTGCTTTTGTGTCCAATTATTTTTGCCCTGTTTAGAGGTAGCTATTCCTAATGCATTGTTGCCATTAAAATGTTATCCCCTACCACAACCATAAGTTATTATCATATTTGGTGAATTAGAGCCGGTGATTTAATTATGCTCTTTTCTTGTTTTGCGATGTCATGCTTAGAAATGCTTAGCTACCTAGGTAGAATTGGGCGGTTATCGACTTAGTCGATGACCTTGATCACACAAATCATTTTGTTTATTTTGGTTCAGCACCTTATACTTTTGTTTTGTAAAACCGAAAATGAAACAAAATGATTTGACTTGGGCACAATGGCATGTTGGTGTGATTGTTGGGTGTGACAAGGAAAGGTGCCTGAGTCCCTAAGGACCGAAAATGTTGCTTGCGCCATTGATCCAAGTACTTTTGCGTACTAACCACATGAGGTTATATGGGACCCCTCTTGACGTAGTACTTTGGCGTGTGTTATCTCGAGTCGCAGGAGGGCTTGTGTGTGTTGTGTGAAACATGATATGTGTTCTCTGTGTTCTTGTGTTGGGTGTGCGGTGGTGGAGATTCGGGTAGGCTCTCCACCTCGAGGAGCATTGTAGTTGTCCAAGGCTTTACTGCGGCGGGTAGTTGACCGAGGCTTTACAATGACTCAGACACAGCGTATGGGTTTCTATCCATACAGGCGGCTCATAGTTAATACACAATATTGGAAATGTCTCGTAGGACTTAGCGTGTAAGCATACCTAAGGAAGTGTGCTTAACACGGTGGCAAAAGGCGGTCGGCATGTGGGTAAGTTGGTACACCTGCAGGATAAAACTATTGAATAGCCTCGTCCTAGGTTATGGACACGCTTGGTGATTTCACGCAAGATCTAGACTTCAACAAGCTGTTTTGTTTTAAAATTAAAACTTGACATGGTTGGCATGAATGGGTAATTCATGCTATTGTGGTGGCTATTGGGTTAACCACTTCGGGATTTATTTCTTGTTGTTGATACTTGATTACTCTGTTTTTATCAAATAAAATCAGATTGCAAAATTGCTTTCATTGTACTACATTATTGCAAATAAAACTTGCTTTATGCTTAAAAATTTGAGTCTAACTTTGCTCCACTTAAATAAGCTTGCATATAGTTATTGTTAGTCTCATTATCATTCTTATATATCTTGCAGTACATTCAAAGTACTCACCCGATTTTCTTTGAAATTTGCTTTTGTTCTGAGAGGGCGAAGGTGAGCCCCAAGGGCCTCACTTTTGTGAGTTGTCTTTGTGGATTGACGACTAGCTTGGCGGTCCGTCGGTTGCCTTGTGGGTTAAAGGCACTTGATTGGCTCTTTTGGTTTATGGCCATCTTATGGCACTTTGCTTCATTGTTAAATTTCTTTATGTATTTGTCATTTGGCGGTTGGCCTCTCTTTTGTAATGACTATCCTTTATTAATGTTATTCTGTTACATTTTTGCTTGGTTCTATGTGAATGAATGGAATTGATGCATGAACTTTGTAAAGAGGTGTGTATCTGCATTTACGGGAAGTATACATGTCTCGAGTCTCGGCTTATCGATTTGTGATGCTAGGACCAAGTGGATGGTTAAGCATTACAAGCGGAAGAAAGCAAGGGTCTCACATGTTATATTGTTGTCATTTCGTTTACTTGAACATTAAAAGCAGATTTGTTAAATTGCTTTCAATCTATTACATTATTGCAAATAAAACTTGCTTTATGCTTAAAACTTTGAGTCCTAGCTTTGATCCGATTAAATAAGCTTGCATGTAGTTATTGTATAGATCATTATCATTCTTATATATCTTGCAGTACATTCAAAGTACTCACCCGAGTTTTCTTTGGTGCTTTTGTTTTGCAGAGGGCGAAGGTGAGCCCCAAGGGCCTCACTTTTGTGAGATGTCTTTGTGGATTCGACGACTAGCTTGGCGGTCGGTCGGTTGCCTTGTGGGTTAAAGGCACCTTGATTGGCTCTTTTGTTTATAGCCATCTTATGGCACTTTTGCTTCATTGTTAAATTTCTTTATGTATATGTCATTTGGCCGGTCGGCCTCTCTTTTGTAATGACTACTTTTATTTATGTTATCTTCTGGTTGTTGTTTTGCTTCGGTTCTATGTGAATGAATGGAATTGATGCATGGACTTTGTAAAGAGGTGTGTATACTGCATTTCTGGGAAGTATACATGTCTCGAGTCTCGGATTATCTGATTTGTGATGCTAGGACCAAGTGGATGGTTAAGCATTACAAGTCGGATAAACCGGGGTCTCACAAGGTTTGGTATCAGAGCCATACTGACCGTAGTAACCCAAGCTTGGTCGTCTTTAGGATATTTTGAAAAACTTATTTTCAAAGTATCAAATGATTTATGAAAGCTTAGGTAATTCTCAGATTTTATTCCTTACCTATCTTAGCTTTCTCCTCTCATCTTACTCTAATTTGAGTTTTGAAAGTTATTTTCCTCTCATCTCCTTTTCAAAGTTAGTTGTTATCGATTAAATGGGTTTTGGGAACCACTGAGTTTGGCAAATTGAAGTTCTTAGGGTTTTGAAGTTTCTGGACTGAAGGTTTCGGCTAGAGGCTTGGATGCGGAATCTGGACAGCACGCTTCAATTTCCAGACAGCAAGCTCAATGGTTTCCGATAGGACCACTGAGCTTGGCAAATTGAAGTGTGCCAGATTTTGAAGTTTCTAGAATGGAAGACTTCGGCTAGAAGCTTGGATGCAAAATCGCTACAGCAACCTCAATTTCCGGACAGCAAGCTCGATGGTTTCTAATGGGGTAGAAAATGAGAGGATAATCAACTAACACTTGTAGGAATAGAAGGGTAAGATGTGATACTAGTTAGCTATGTATCTAACACTATTTTCGCTGATTGAACCTTGCTCTTTAATAGTATTAGATCTTACCTTAATCTTCTGGTTTTTATCTTCTCAAACAATTACTCGTTCATTCAATACGGGTTAGTTGCATTGGGAAGTTGAGCTTTGGTTTTATGATTCCTTGCTATTTTTGGAGTCTTTTTATAAGCCTTTCTAAAGTTATGTACTTGCTGTTTTGGCTTTCGATTAGAGTGATATTCCATTCCCTAGTCGTTAGCTTTTTGCTTCATTTAAACCGTTTTGGGTCTAGATTTTTAACCCAAGTCTCTTGTAAGGATGGCGGGCCTTTTCAGTGGCCAAGGCGATCGGTGGTCGGGGCGAGGATCTTCCTCGTCCTCCGACCATGGCCGAGTCCTTCTTGATTGGCGCAAGCCGTGCAGAGGGCGGAGGGTTCTTACGGGCGTCATCGCGCAACACTTCCGCCCCTTACGGTGCTTGAGGATCCGGGCAGGGAGTGGTCATCGGCGGCGTGGGGACTCGCGGAGTTTCTTCACACTCGGCCCCTCGTTCTCAGTCGAAGACCGCTTGAGCCTT
Organism: Hsuehochloa calcarea; assembly: GCA_036346395.1. Taxonomy (NCBI): domain Eukaryota; kingdom Viridiplantae; phylum Streptophyta; class Magnoliopsida; order Poales; family Poaceae; genus Hsuehochloa; species Hsuehochloa calcarea. The sequence goes on from CM070601.1 coordinate 36,431,751, forward strand.
GACGACTAGCCGTCGGTGGGCGAACCGCATAAGCGCGATGCAGGAGCACGAGAAGGCGCTGTCGCATCGCACCACCGGTGGAGGTGCGGCTTTGTCTTGGTGGGAGAGTTTTCTCGCCATGCGACTGACGGTCACACCGTCACTTGGGAGGAGTTCATGCGCCTTCCGTCGAGTCACATTCCTTGGCTGATGAGGTGAAGAAGAAGGAGTTCTTGTCGCTCGAGACAAGGGCGTCTCTTAATTCTGAGTACATGCGAGTTTAACCATTTGGCTCGTTATGCTCGGAGGAGGTGGCCTTGATGAGGCCAAGCAAGAGAAGTTCAAGGATGGTTTGTGCGAGGAGCTTGGGACAAGCTATCCATCGTCGACTTCAGATTTCCGGGCCTTGGTGGACAAGGCCATTGTCGCGTGAGCACTCGGGTAGGCGCTTGTGGATTCCCCATAGCGTAAGTGGGAGGCCCGAAGTCATCGAGGCCGGCTATCCCGTTTGATCCGTCTCAAGGTCGCGTCGTGACCCGGCACCCGAGGCCGTCGGCACTGTCGCTTCGTCCTTCGCAGCCGTGCCCCAATCACGTGCACTGCGAGTCGCCAGGTGGCCCCGCAACCCATTGCCGGGGTCACTGCTTCGCCGCTGCGGCGGAAGGGGCATTATGCGAACCAATGCCCTAAGAAGGCAGAGCGACCCTCGTCCTAATGGAGGACGCGGGCGAGGAGGTGGTTCTTCTCGGGACACGAAGATAGTCCCTACTACCCAAGGCGTGGGTAGTGGTCGCGTCAACCTCATCTCGTGCGGAGGAGGCATAGGAGGCACCCGACGTCGTCTTTGGGTACACTTTACGGTAACTCTCATTACGCTCTTGTTTTGTTTGATTCGGGAGCTTCTCATTCTTTTGTTTACGAGTCTTTTCTGCTATTAGTGAGCTCCTTTTTACTCCTTTGTTGGTCCGTTGCTCATTCGCTCTCGGTTTGGAGTTGAGAGTGAATCTGAGTGTAGGGATGTTCCAATTGAGATCGAGGGGTGAGATTCTTGCGATCTTATTCTCCTCCATTCAGCAAGCTTGGATGTGATTCTTGGTATGGATTGGTTGTCTTGCCATAAGGGACAAATCGATTGCGCCAAGAAGTGTGTCTCTATCTAGTTTTTCGTGGCGGGTTCGCTTTTGTAGAAGGCTGCTAAGTTCGCATCTCTTCGCGCTTGAAGCGAAGCCCGCTCTAGATATTAGTGGAGTCCCCACAGTTCGTGAATTCGTTGATGTCTTTCCTGAAGATCTTCCAGGGATGCCACCAGTTCGAGACCTCGAGTTTGTCATTGAGTTGGTTCCGATGCGGCCCGATTTCAAAGAGGCACTATCGGATGCCACCGAACGAGTTGGTGGAGTTGAAGAAGCAACTGAATGAGCTGCAAGAAAAAGGTTTTATCCGACCTAGCTCATCTCCGTGGGGTTGTCCTGCAATCTTTGTAAAGAAGAAGGACAATACTTTGCGCATGTGCATTGATTACCGTCCGCTTAACGAGGTAACGGTAAAGAACAAGTATCCTTTGCCCCGCATTGATGATCTCTTTGATCAATTAACCGGAGCTCGAGTATTCTCAAGATTGATTTGAGAGTGGGATATCATCAAGTTCGGATCGACGGAGGATATTCAAAGGCGGCTTTCTCTACTCGCTATGGCTTGTATGAGTATACCGTCATGTCATTTGGCTTAACCAATGCTCCCGCCTTGTTCATGGACCTCATGAATTCGGTATTCATGGAGTATTTGGATAAGTTTGTCGTGGTCTTCATCGATGATATTATTATCTATTATGAGGACGATGAGGAACATGATGAGCATCTGAGGCTTGTGTTAGGCAAGCTTCGCGAGCACCATTGTATGCAAAATTGACAAGTCGCGTGCAGTTGAAGGAAGTGGCCTTCCTGGGTCATGTCCTTTCAGCAGGAGGCGTAGCCGTTGATCCTAGCAAGGTCAGCGATGTTCTTTCATGGGTTCAGCCTACTTCGGTAACCGAAGTGCGGAGTTTTCTCGGTTTAGCAGGATATTATCGTCGCTTTATCGAGAACTTCTCCAAGATCATGGCCGATGCGGAGTTGCTCAAGAAGGACAAGAAATTCTCGTGGTCCGATGCTTGTGAGGAAAGCTTCCAAGTACTCAAGAAGCGTTTGACCACCGCTCCCGTCCTCGTTCTTCCCGATATTCATCGAAGCTTCGATATCTTTTGCGATGCTTCTCGTCGAGGACTCGGTTGTGTCCTTATGCAAGAAGGCAAGGTAGTGGCCTATGCATCAAGGCAATTGAGACCTCATGAACTCAACTATCCTACCCATGACTTGGAATTAGCTGCTGTGATTCATGCACTTAAGATTTGGCGACATTACCTAATCGGTAATCGTTGCGAAGTGTATTCGGATCACAAGAGCCTAAAGTATTTGTTCACCCAACCCGATCTGAACCTCAGGCAAAAGAGGTGGTTGGAGTTGATCAAGGACTATGACATGGGTGTTCACTACCATCCGGGCAAGGCTAATGTCGTTGCCGATGCGCTCAGTCGGAAAGCGCATTGCAATGCCTTATTGCTCCAGGAACGCCAACCCACCATTCTGAAGGAATTTCAGCGTCTCAACTTAGGTTTGGTTGAGCATGGTTCCCTCGCTGCCTTGGTTGTGCAACCAACCTTGGTAGATCGGATTAAGGTCGCTCAGCAATCGGATGCTGGAATAAGTCACATCAAGGAAAATGTCAAGAACGGAACAACTAAGTGCTTCTCTGAGGATGAGCATGGTGTTGTAAGGTTCGAACAGCGCCTGTGGTTCCAAAGGACATGGAATTGCGAATTTGATTCTCCATGAAGCCCATGATTCGCCTTTGTCTATTCATCCGGGGCCACGAAGATGTATCAAGATCTCCGTCGAGATTTTGGTGGACCGAATGAAGAGGAAATTGCGGTTCGTTGACGAGTGCGACGTGTGTCGTCGTGTTAAGGCCGAGCATCAGCGTCCAGCAGGACTGCTTCAGCCTTTGCCTATTCCTGAATGGAAATGGGATTCGATCGGTATGGATTTTATCACCGGTCTGCCTCGCACCTCCAAGGGCAAGGATGCCATCTGGGTTGTCATTGATCGGCTAACTAAGGTGGCTCACTTCCTTCCAGTCAAGACGAATCTCCGTGTAGGTCTTTTGGCGGATCTCTACATCGCCCGCATCGTGAGCTTGCATGGGATACCTAAGACAATTGTCTCGGATCGTGGTTCTCTTTTCACCTCTCGCTTTTGGCAAAGTTTGCAAGAGGCGATGGGAACCCGTCTTGCCTTTAGCACAGCATATCACCCCCAAACTGATGGTCAGACCGAAAGGGTCAACCAAGTGTTGGAAGAAATGCTTCGTGCTTGTGTCCTCTCCTATGGAAAGAATTGGGAGAAATACTTGCCATTTGCCGAGTTTTCCTACAACAACAGTTTTCAAGCCAGCCTCGGCATGGCACCTTTCGAGGCCTTATACGGGAGAAAGTGCGAACCCGTTGAATTAGTGCGAGGCCGTGAAAGACCATTCTTTGGCCCGGACTCGATCAATGAGGCCGAGAGTCAAGTCCAGCTTGTTCGTGATCGCTTGCGCACAGCTCAATCAAGGCAAAAGAGCTATGCGAATCGCCGTCGTCGTGAATTGAGTTTTGAGCCTGATGACTTTGTTTATCTCAAAGTCTCTCCTTTAAAGGGCCATCAGCGTTTCGGCGTCAAGGGCAAGTTAGCTCCTCGATATGTTGGTCCTTACCGTGTTATCGAGAAGAAAGGAGCTGTTGCCTATAAGTTGGAATTGCCAGCTGCACTCGAGGGGGTACATGATGTTTTCCATGTGTCTCAACTAAAGAAGTGTCTCCGTGTTCCAACTGAGGAAGCTCCGTTGGAAACTCTTGATGTCCAAGAAGATTTGACCTATCGCGAGCACCCTGTTCGCATACTCGATGAGGTGAGCGAAGAGCGAGGAATAAAACCATCGATTCCTCAAAGTTCGGTGGTCAAACCATTACGAGGATGAGGCTACTTGGGAAAGGAAGATCGTCTCGTGCGGACTATCCATGTTTCTTTCTCGAGTGAGCCAAATCTCGGACGAGATTTTTGTAAGGGGGAGGTTTTGTAACATCCTAAATTGGGTTTATGTTTCAAATGTAATAAAAATGAGGATAAATTAAAACTTTTGCTACCACATGTTGTATTGCGGTGTTTGAAACCTCTTTCTTTAATTGGTGGAAATTCAAACTCAAATTTCCCAATTGAACTCAAATCATAACCCTCCTTCATAACAATCTTGTGCCCAATCTCTGGAAATAATTTTCATTGGGTCTAGGGTTGATGTTTAACACCTCTGAATTATCTCATGATTTTTAGAAATTATTTGATAATTTTGGAGGCAAGTCAAACTGGTCAAACCCCATTTCCTCTCTTCTGGAATTTCTGTAGAATAATTCAGTGCATTAAAATCTCTGAAAATTTTATGGAAAGCTCCTCCTGCGTCGACAAGCTCGAGTTAAAATTTCATAAATTTTGGAGTTTGTTTGCTACCTCAAATAATTCCTCAAAAATCAGATGTTTAAAATTCAAATTCTAAGCTGGTTTGCCTTTGTTCCTCGGGTTCGAACGGACTCGGGCTCGAGCCACTTGACTCGGTCGAACCAACTAAGCGCACGGCCCGCTGGTCGATCGAGGCGCGGGCGTTGCGAGCCGTTGGATCGGCATCGAGCGGTCTGGATCAACCGGCGACGGATCCTCGCGATCTAACTTTCGGTAGTTCGATTTCAATCCGACGGTCGTGGCGTCGTCTCCTTCCTCGATCCGGCTCGTGGCGTCGGCCAATGGCCATGGCGTCTTGAGAGAAAAATCGCGGCGTCGTCCCTTCCCGATCGCTTTTCAGCGGCTCTCTGCGGCGCATTTATTGCTCGTCGTGCTCCTCCTCGGCGACCCTCTCCAACCGCTCCGTCGCTCTCTCGCTCAAGCGGCGGTTTGACCCGAGCGGGTTATCGCCGTTGCCCTCTGCCATCCCGGTTATTTAAGCTCCTTGGTTTCTCCCTTAGCTTCCTTTAGCCACACCGCAGCTCTAGCAAGCACTCACAAGCCAGCAGGAGCCTGATTCTCGGGAAGCTCTCGGCGCCATTGAGCGGTTTTGGAGCTTGGTGAAGTCGTGCGGTGGGGTCTTCTTCCACAAGTCTTTGCTCCTCTGCTCTCCCTCTACTCATGAATCTTAACCCTCTGTCAATTTGGCTTTTGAGCAGAGAAGCGGCTCAATTTCGGACTTCCCCTTTTGGCCGAAATCGCCTTTCTTCTTCGCCGAGCGGCCGACTCTTCTCGGTGCATCCTTTGCGCCGAGTAATCCCTCTTTAGTCCCTAGTGGCACGGCTTTCGCTCCCTTGGACCTTGGTGAGCCGTTTGCATTTTTCGTTTTGTCACTTTGCGGTCACCTCGGTTCTCTCCGACTTCCGGCGTTCGAACCACCGCACTAACGCCATTGGTACCATTGTGTGCGCAAGAGTATTAAGGACTCATTTTAGGCGTTTGCTCGCACCGCCGCGCGGCGAGCCGCCGGCGGCGAGCCGTTCTCCTCGACATTTTCTTGGGACGAAAAACAGGGCGATGGTTTGAGCGTGCGTCATTTTGGACCGTCGATCCTAAGATCTGCGGCTCGGGATCGCGCGGAGATTTGAGTCATCGCTCGCGCCTTGAGTACGTGATCCGTTGGATCCAAGATCAGCGGTGCGAATCGGCGTGAGCGTTCGGACCACCGAACACCGGATTCACGTGAGCCGTCGGATCCAAGATCGGCGGCTCGCGCGCGGCGTGAGCGTTCGGACCACCGAGCGCTCAGGCCACGTCAACGGTGGATCGGATCCAACGGTTGACGTTTGAGGCTTTCTGCAGCGTCAAGTCGTTGGGACGCGGACCGTCGGATCGAGATCGGCGCTCCTCGTTCGCCACGTCATTTCTAAATTCTGATTTTCCCGAAAGGATTTATTTATCAACTGAAAAATGTGATAACTTGTAAAATGCATAACTAATTCATTTTAAATCCTTTTCGGTTGATTCAAATTTTGTGGGTTATGTTTTTAACCAGACTTTAATATAAAAATGTTTCCAAACTCAATATAGCTCCAGAAATTTTTGCTAATGAATAGTAGCATTTTTGATTTATAAAAGCTGAGCAAAATTGTTTTGGTCATATCTTTGGCATTAAGAATCCAAATCAATTGGTTCTTGTTGCTAAATTCATTATAAATCAAGACCTTGCTACTGTAAAAATTTTAGAATTTTTGGAGGGAGTTTACTGTTGGGTCTTTGCATTTTATTCGTTCTTATCGGTTGCTTTTTGCTTTCTCGTTAGGATCCGAAGAGCACGTTGATAATATTGTTGATCCTCAGCAACACCTTGACCCACAGCAAGCAGGCAAGATATTTGATCATAAATGTCCCATTACTTCAAAGTCTAATATCTTGTTTACAAATTATATGTATGCATTGCTTTTGTGTCCAATTATTTTTGTCCTGTTTAGAGGTAGCTATTCCTAATGCATTGTTGCCATTAAATTGTTATCCCCTGCCACAACCATAAGTTATTAATATCATTTGGTGAATTAGAGCCGGTGATTTAATTATGCTCTTTATTGTCTTTTCGATGTCATGCTTAGAAATGCTTAGATGTCGGTAGTATTGGGCGATCATCGATTTTAGTCGATGATCTTGATCACACATTTATTTATTATTCCATTATGTCCAGCAGTTGTGCTTTGTTAATTTTGTAACGTCAAAAACTGAAAATAAAATTGTTTTAGACTTGGGCACAATGGTATGTTGGTGTGATCTGTTGGTGTGAATGGAATGGTGCCTAGGTCATCAAGGACCGAGTTACTTGTGTCACTAAGCCAGCGCTTATGTGTGCTAACCACCTTGAGAGGATATGGGACATCTCTTGACTTAGTACTTTGGCGTGGGTTATCTCGAGTCGCAGGAGGGGTTGTGTGTGTTGTGTGAAACATGATATGTGTTCTCGGTGTTCGTGTGTTGGGTGTGCGGTGGTGGAGATTAGGGTAGGCTCTCCACCTCGAGGAGCATTGTAGTTGTCCAAGGCTTTACTGCGACGGGTAGTTGACCGAGGCTTTACAATGACTCGACACAACGTATGGGTTTCTATCCATACAGGCGACTCGTAGTTAATACACAATATTGGAAATGTCTCGTAGGACTTAGGTGTGTAGGCATACCAAAGGAAGTATGCTAATCTAGTGGCAAAAGGCGATGCAGCGTGTGGGTACATTGGTACACCCTGCAGGATAAAACTATTGAATAGCCTCGTCCTAGGTTATGGACATGCTTGGTAGGTCGTGCAAGAACTAGACTACAACCTTTTAAAAATTAAAATTTGACATGGTTGGCATGAATGGGTAATTCATGCTATTGTTGTGGTGGCTAATGGTTTAGTCACTTCGGGATTGTTGTTGTCTATCTCTTGTTATATTGTTGTCATTTACGTTTACTTGAACATTAAAAACAGATTTGTTAAATTGCTTTCAATCTATTACATTATTGCAAATAAAACTTGCTTTATGCTTAAAACTTTGAGTCCTAACTTTGATCCACTTAAATAAGCTTGCATGTAGTTATTGTATAGATCATTATCATTCTTATATATCTTGTAGTACATTCAAAGTACTCACCCGCTTTTCTTTGAAATTGCTTTTGTTCTGCAGAGGAAGAAGGTGAGCCCCAAGGGCCTCACTTTTGTGAGATGTCTTTGTGGATTCGACGACTAGCTTGGCGGTCGGTCGGTTGCCTTGTGGGTTAAAGGCACACTTGATTGGCTCTTTTGTTTATAGCCATCTTATGGCACTTTTGCTTCATTGTTAAATTTCTTTATGTATATGTCATTTGGCCGGTCGGCCTCTCTTTTGTAATGACTACTTTTATTTATGTTATCTTCTGGTTGTTGTTTTGCTTCGGTTCTATGTGAATGAATGGAATTGATGCATGGACTTTGTAAAGAGGTGTGTATACTGCATTTCTGGGAAGTATACATGTCTCGAGTCTTGGATTATCTGATTTGTGATGCTAGGACCAAGTGGATGGTTAAGCATTACAAGTCGGATAAACCGGGGTCTCACACATTTCTTACCTACTAGTTGAGAATCCAATTTCTTGACCTCTTCTTCATGGGAAGCAATGGTTTCAGCGTGCTTTTTCTCCCATGATCTGATGTCCTCTGCATTCATCTTAGCAATGCGGATGGACTCATTGTAGATCAAGGTCTTCTCTTGGATTTCAGCCTCGAGGCTTCTCAATTCGGCAGCAATTTCTGAACAAGAAATTAGCATTAGAACAGGGAAAATACTCGAAAAGGACAACAGGTAAAGAATTGCTTTCCTGTTACTCGAGTTCTCAGACCCTCAAGTTCCTGATCCTTGTTCTTGGTAATACGAGAAAACTCCTGAATGACCAAAGCCTTTTCTTCAACTTCGGTCCGGAGCTTCCGCATCTCATCTTCTTTTTCTGGAAAAGAAATGAGAGTTGGGTAAAGGTTAAAGATAAAAGCAGTCTTCTAGATGCAGAGATGGCTTCTCGAAGTCTATCCGAGAGGACTATTACTTCCTCCCTTAGCTTTCTCGACTCCTCTTTTTCATAATCGAGTGAGTCAGCTAAGGTCTTCGTGTCGCTTTTTAGCCTACAGAGGACAAAAATGGAGATAAACATCGGTAGATTGGTACGCAAGTCCTTCTACAACCACCGACCTAGTCGTAAGTTTTTCTACGACTATGTCATGGTCGTAAGTTTTTCTACGACCACTACCTGGTCGTAAGTAGTCGTAAACTCTTTACGACCGGTACTTTGTCATGGGTTTTTTCCATGACTATTCTCGTAAAACACTATACGAGTAGTTAAATCGAAAATGACTATGAATAACAGTAACTTACCATCTCTCTGCCTGTGTGCAGAGTTCTTCTTTCTCTTGTCGCAGCTCTAAAAGTTGTCGATGATACTCACCGACAACGGCAATTTGCTCCAGAGCTTTCTGCAAAAAGAAGACAGTGAGAAGAAAAGGAAAGACAGATATATAAGTACTCTAAAAATACTTACATTCATAGTCGACCTAGCAAAGGTCGAATACACAAACTCCGGGTTCTGCAGCTTGTCTATCCTCGCGACTTTATCCCACCACACCTCCTCAAGGCGCTCATTGTCGAAGGTATTTCCTCTATTTGGAAGATCCTTGGGATGGGGGACTCGGTCGCGAGATCTGTAAGCAGCAGACCCTATGACGGAAGCAGGTCCAAAGAAATCAGCACAGAAGTTGAAAGGTTCTTCATCCTCTGATTCTGTGGCTGCACTTTCTCTTTGGACACCGGAAGGAATGTCTGCCACGACTTCCTTTCCGGTACGGTGTGCAGAGTCATCATCACCTTGACCGGGGGCTCTTGCAGTTGCCTCTGTGGTCTCTACGACTTCAGTAGTCGCAGCTGCCTTCTCATTAGTCGTAGCTATAACTTCAGTAGTTGTAGCTACGACCACAGCAGTTGGAGAAACCACTTCGGGAGCCTCCTGGGTCAAGGAAGCTCCTTCAACCACTTCCATTGTTACCTCTTCAGCAACTGAAGAAGTAATAATGGGCTTCTCAATGGAAGCATCCCCGGGGGCTGAAGGAGTCGGACTAAAATAAAGAGAAGCAAATCAGGTTGTGAAAAGGAAAAAGGTAAATGATGTTCTTACACTTTAGTACATTTCACATACCTCTGCACCCTGGTCTTAACCAGGAATTTAGGAGCAATCCTCCCAACGGAGGACCTCTTCTTCTCCACGACCACGCCGGTGAAGTTCAACAATTGGCCCGGCTACGATCACGTGCAGTCGTAGAGTTTGAGCAGAACCAAGGCTCGGTCTCTGGTTCTCTGGATGGCGAGATCGGCCTCGACCATTCCAAGAGCAAAGACTACCCTCGATTGCGAGTTGTCTTTGGAGCGACATCGTCGTTCATAAAAGATATAAAATGCATATGACCCCAATTTTAATAAACAGTAATTATATGCATTTTATATTATATTTGTTATTTCTGAAGCATTTGCATAAATTTTCCATTTGTAAATATCCTAATCAAAGTCTAATAGGTAACTCCAATCACAGCTCCAAAGAGAGACAACAATAAATACTTAAGAAATTCTCTGGGAAATAATTTGTGGATATCGTGAGGATATGTGCACGATCTCAGGATGATGAGTCAATTGGCAATGGCGTTGTTGGTTTGCAAAATCTCGCGTTTTCGGGTTTGCTCCAAAATTTGTCGGACCACAGTGATCGGCCCAGGTGGTGTCGAGCGTCGACCGCCCGTGGAGGAGTCCGACCAGCCTTGGTGGCCGGTCCGACCGCCAAAAATGAAAATGGGTTTTTGGAGCTGAGCCAAAAATAGGTTGTGTAGGCAAGTGAGGGGAGTCTCCTGGATGTGGTCCCATCATTTTTGGAGCTCCCAGTCAAAAGTTCTATTCGTTTGAAAATTCCAGAAGGTTTCGGAATTTTGAGTTGAAAATTTGGCTAAGTCTTTTGGACCGGTTCAACCGCCCGATTGTGGGAGCGGTCAAGCCGCATGAATCGGTCGACCGCCCTGTACATGGCGATCAGACCGGCAATGGCTTTAAGGTTAGCCAAGTGTTGCATTGAGTTGGTTTTGATTGTGTTATTATATGAACTTCAATGCTTTATTGTCGTATATTGCATTGCGGAACTAACGTGGGTCAAGTTGTGAAGAACTTGTTCCCGGAAACGGTTTGTTTGTCTATTTCTTTGTGTGGCTTGCGCAGTCAGCGGCGTCAGCGGTGAGTGGATCGGGACTACGCTAGGAGAGCCGAGGTCCGAGCGATCGAGGATCTGGGTGGTCGTGTGACACAAGCATGGTGCAGGATGGACAAGATGGATCGAACGGGTGGTTCGATACAGCTGGTTGGATCAGGCGGTGCGGATATCGGTGCGAGTCTCTGGGAGGATCCAATGGGATTCGGACAAGAGAGGCTTGGCGACGCGATGAGAACCGCTGATCAACCTACACGTGGTGAAGCAGGCGATTGCTTCAAGAGTTATTTGTGTGTGGGTCCCATGTGTAAGTGACCCTAAAAAGGAAACCCTAGCTCTCTAGTATAAATAGGAAGGGGGGAGATGGAAAACGAAGTCAAGCATTTATTTTAGCCCCTTCTTCCTTTTCTAGGGTTTGGAGAAGAGGAGAGGAGAACTAGGGTTTGGAGTGTGCTCCTTGTTGAGCTCTTGCCCTCCTTGTTGGAGAGGCTTTGTAAGCATCTTGTGTACTCGAACAATCTTGTGATGCTCAATTGAAAGATCGTTTGCTCCCTTTTGTGTTCTTCTCCCTTTTGAATGATTTTGGTGCTTCCTTGATTCAAAGGTTCATACTTGGTCTCTTGGCCTCATTTATCTTGCTTTGATGTGTGGGATTACTCCTAGAGTGTCGGAACCCCGGGTGTCACATAACCCCGAGACCCTCTGTGCATACCAAGCTAGTCCCATGATCAGTAGCTAGCTTGCACAGTTACAACAATGATGCATTCATAACCATTCAACGACGAACTAATGAAGCAGACAAAGTAATATTAATTAAAACAGCAAAGACCTTATGGTCAAGGTTCTTACAAAAGTCGCCTCACAGGGCTTAGCAACAACAGAGTATCTGGCAGCGGAAATCTCAAAATACGTGGGGCCCAATCGACATGCCCACAGGCAATCGAGTGGAGGACGTGACCTAGATCGCGAAGTCTTCAAAGTAGCTTTCTTCATAGTACTCAACATTTCCTGGTTCTTCATTGGGGTGATCAACAAAGGGCATAAAGCGGTGAGTACATAAAGTACTCGAGAAGTCGTAGAGAAATGTATGCACATAGTATTCATGCCAGGCTTAAACAAGGATGTCTTTATGGTTAATTTGCAGAAAGCAAGTTTAACAGTAAATACAGTAATTAGATGGCAAAGCAGGATTTTAAAAGAATACTACATAGATAACCAAGTTCTTTTGAATCAAACAGTGAACATCCCGTTCACTTCCCAACCATTCCAACCAAGCGTTCCATCGAACCAAACCACATTTTGAAAATACTACCCCTTGCGCGAAATCACTGGGCATGTCCGTAATCGGGACACGGCTATTCGAATAGATTTTGACACTCTGCAGAGGTTTGCGACTTTACCCACAAGACACGAATTCTCTAGTTTGTTTGGCATCCGTCGATACCACCGCTCACTTCCTTTGGTGAGTAGTCTAGAGCACGTGACAAGGCTTTTACAAAGTTCCATTTTGCCTCGGTTCTGCCCGCTAAGGTTTCGCCATCACAGCCCCCTCTTGCGCCAATAAATGTACCACAACAAAACCGACCCAAAACTTTCCTAATTAATTGGCGAGTCAGTCCCATACGGACTTATGGTTGCACGAGGTGACCCGGATCAATGACTTGCAAAGTTAAGTCCTTAGTTGGTCGCTCGAGACAAGTCTACCACAACCCAATGTGCATTACGCACCCACTCTAGCTCCTACCTCAAGCAGAGCATAAATCATTTTTGTTCATTCCCAACCAAATGGCAATCCCTGCCATGGCACAACATCTTTTAATAAAAGTGGCCTCACACCACAATTCCATAGTTCCATTAGTCAAATTTCAATAATCATTGAACATGTGATCGAAAGTCTCGCGGGTAACTAGAGCATGTCTAAGCAATAATACGCTCCCAAGTTGGTATACAATTATGTCCAACTAGTATCAACCATCCTATGGTGCTCAAGGGTTTATGTCATTCAAGGAGACATTTCATTTTCAATTTATCAAGGAGGCATAATGGCAATTTGGTAATTATCTACTCCCAAAACCATTTTTAATAAAACTAGCCATGCATGTTAATTTAAAGCAATATACATTTGTAATATGGGTTCAACATGGTCAAAGGCCTACGACTTGCCTTCGTTGACGAGGAGAGGGTCTTGATCGTCGGTCGAAGAAATCTTCCAAACGGAATCTACGTGCGAGAATAGCAACAAATAAATAAAACAGCACCAAATAAACTCCAAAAATTACAAAACCAGTACCAAATGAAAGAGGATGAATTTATATGAATTTAGAAATTTGGATCACCCAAATCGGAGTTCGGATGTGAAAGTTATAGCCAAAAGAAGTTTCAAAATCACATAAAATGATAGAATTAGGGTTTTCGGATTTTTCGGAATTAATTTTCAACTGAAAATTCCGATTTTGACGTCAAGACACGCTACCGTGCAGTGGCGACCACGCATGGTAAACGCCGGCGTGTGGCCGACGTGGCGCCACGTGGGTGGCCACGTGGGCTCGGGCCCGCAGTCGAGAGAGAGAGAGAGAGAGGGGTGGCCGGCGGCCGGAGCTGGGAAGACAGCAGCGTCAGCGAGGGAGAAAGCGGCTTCGCGGACGGAGGCGACGCGGAGGCGACCAGCGAGAGAGGGGAGAAAGCGGCGGAGAGAAAAGAAAGGGGAAAGAAAGCGGCAGGCGGCTTAAAAAGCGGAGAGCTTCATGGCGCGCGAGGCGGCGGAGAGGCGACAGGACGAGGCGCGGGATGGTATGGCGTGGCGTGGCTGCAGCGACAGGACGAGGATGGCGGCGGATTAGCGGCGGGATCCGCGGAGAGGCGAGAGGCGGCGAGCGGGCGGGCGGGATTCGCGGCGGCGAGGCCGGCGGCGGCGTGAGAGAGAGCGGCAGCGCGGCGAGACGATGCCGGACGCCGTCCGATTCGTCGGACGGTGGGGAGCGAGGGAGGCGCGGTGAGCGAGAGCCGTCCGATTCGTCGGACGTGGGAGTCAAAGCGCGCGAGAGGAGATAAGCGGCGCCGTCCGATTCGTCGGACGGTGGGAAGCGGAAGAAGCGCGAGCGTCTGAGCGTCGCGATAAGCGTCGGACGATCGCGAAGAAAAGAAGCGCGAGTGAGCGGATGCGGCCGGATTCGATCAACGGCCAAGAGCAAGAGGCGGCGGCAAGCGAACGAGGGCGCGGATGAAGATCCGACGGCGGAGGGCGAGGCCTTGAGCGAGCGGTCGCGGAGTGGGAGGAGAGGAACAGCGATGGGCGGCTAGGGATTCGCCCACGACAGAGAAAAGATTTAAAATCCATTTTGATTTTAGAAATTCAAATAAATCAAAAGGCAATTTAGAAAATAGCAAATAGACTCCAAAATTCTAGAAAAATTCACGAAATTACTTGAATTATTCTAGACTTAATAAAAATACTTTTAACTTTAAATTTTCTTTTTCTTTTGCAATTAAATTAATTTTCAATTTCGGGTAAAACAAAAATCAATTTCTAAAATCCAATAAATCCAAGAAAATTATTAAAATAATAATTTTGATTTTAAATTCAGAAAACTCAATTAAACCAACTTTAATTTAATTGAAGTTGGATTAACTCATATTAAACTGCAAATGATTTTGAAATTTTCAAATTAAGCTTTTGGCAAATAGAAGCAAATGGTTCTCTTTTAAAATTTTCAAAAACTCCGAAAAACGGGACGTTACAAACCTACCCCTCTTAAAGGGAATCTCGACCAGAGATTGGTGACTAGAGAATAGGTGGGAAACTCACCTTCAAGTCATCTTCTCGTTCCCAAGTGGCTTCTTCTTGGTGTGGTTGCTCCTTTGGACCTTGCGAAGCGGATGGTCTTGCTTCTTGTCACTCGTTCGCTACTTCCAAGATCTTGATGGGATGCTCCTTGTAGGTGAGGTCTTCTTGCGGGCAATTGATTCCAGCATCTGCTCTTGAACTGCGCAAACACTTCTTCAAGCTGCGACACGTGGAAGACATTATGCACATCGGCGGTGGTGGCGGGAGCTCCAAGCGTAGCGACTTCTCCTCTTGGGCTAGAATGGGAAAGGTCCGATGTACCTTGGTGCAAGCTTTCCACTTACTCAAGCAGCGCATCCCTTTGAGGCGACACCTTGAGTACACATGATCACAGTGCAAAAGCTAGATCTCGGCGGTTATCGGCATAACTCTTACGCACTCGGCTGTCTTGTTTTGACCTTTCTCGATTGATCGAACTTGCTCTTGGCTTTTTCCAAAATATCTGGCCCAAACACTTGTCTTTCGCCTACTTCATTCCAATACAACGGTGTCTGCATTTTCTTCCATAAAGAGCTTCAAATGGAGACATCTGGAGGCTTATTGTAATTGTTGTTATAAGAAAACTACGCATAAGGTAGCATTTGATCCCAAGCTGTTCGATTTGCTAAGGCACAAGCCCTTAACATATCTTCTAGGATTTGATTTACTCTTTACATGCATCCATCCGTGCAGGGATGATAAGTCATCTTGAAATTTAGATTAGTACCCAAAACATTTGTGCAACTTCGCCAAAATCTTGAGGTGAATGGGTTCCTCGATCGACACGATCTTCTTGGCACTCCATCTTTGGCACACTATCTTTGCCATGTACAATTCGCGATCTATCACGAGTAAGTAGTCTTGGTGGGAGAAAGTGAGCAACTTTGGTTAGGCGATCCACAATTACGAGATAGAATCATATCGACCTTGTCCTTGGCAAACCGGTGATAAAATCCATGCCAATTTCTTCCCACTTCCATTCGGGCACTTTCAAGGGTTGCGAGAGTCAGAGGTCTTTGATGCTCGGCTTTAACTCATTGACGGACATCACCTTGAGCTACAAACTCGGCAATCTCACGCTTCATGCTAGGCCACCAATACATTTCTTTAAGGTCTTGGTACATCTTTGTGCTTCGGGGTGAATGGAGTACAAAGTTTCATGGGCTTCCTTGAGTATCATTTGCTTAAGCTCTTTACGATCTGGAACACAAATTAAACTTGTCAAACCAAATGGTGCCTTGCTCATCTTACGAAAATCTCGGGCTTTACCTTTCTTCATGTTGCTCTTGATTTCCTTAATATTGGCATCTTCAACTTGAGCTTCCTTGATCGATTCCGCAAAGTGGGTTGAACTTCTAAGGCGACTAGATAACCTTCCTCAACCAACTCTAACTTGAGCTTGGGAACTCTTCATGAAGGGTGGTGATTTTCCTTGATCGTCGTGGTATTGCGGAGACTTTTACGCTCAAGGCATCCGCCACAACATTAGCTTTGCACGGATGGTAATGGATTCCAATATCATAATCCTTTATTAACTCTAACCACCTTCTTTGCCTCATATTAAGATCGGCTGAGTGAAAATGTACTTCAAGCTCTTATGGTCGTGTAGACTTCACAGCGATTACCAATAAGGTAATGGCGCCATATCTTTAAAGCATGCACTACTGCACTAACTCCAAGTCATGAGTGGGGTAATTCACTTCATGAGGCCTCAATTGACGGAAGCATAAGCTACAACCTTCCTTTCTTGCATCGAGACACAACCAAGTCCTTAGGGATGCATCACGAGAAAATCTCAAAATCCTTAGGACATCGGGCAAAATCAACACGGAGTGTTGGGGCCTTCTTCAACTCTTGAAAACTTTGCTCACAATCATTGTCCAAGCAAATTTCTTTTCTTTCTTCAACGGTGAGTGAGGGTCTTGCTATCTTGGAGAATCCTTCTATGAATCGGCGATAGTATCCTGCCATTCAAGAAAACTTACGACTGAGGCATCGACTTGGGTGACTCCCAATTAAGCACATCCTTAACCTTGCTAGGGTTAACAGATACTCCTTCTGCAGACATGACATGTCCCAAGAAAGTAACTTCTTTCATCCAAAACTCACACTTGCTGAATTTAGCATAGAGTTGATGATCTCTAAGCTTATTCAGGACCAAACGGAGGTGCTCTTCATGCTCTTCTTCACTCTTGGAATACACCAAAATATCGTCAATGAAGACAATGACGAACTTATCCAAATACTCCATGAATACTTTATTCATCAAGTTCATAAAGTAAGCAGGGGCATTGGTCAATCCAAAAGACATGACCGTGAACTCATACAGTCCATACCGGGTGGAGAAAGCTGTCTTGGGAATATCTTCTGGGCGAATCTTCAACTGGTGGTAACCTGACCTCAAGTCTATCTTGGAGAACACACCGGCTCCTTTCAACTGGTCAAACAAATCATCGATCCTGGGCAGAGGGTACTTGTTCTTGATGGTGACCTCATTGAGGGCTCGGTAATCCACACACATCCGTTGGGTACCATCCTTCTTTGCAACAAAGATCACTGGGGCTCCCCAAGGTGAAGAACTTGGTCGGACAAAACCTTTCTCTTGCATTTCTTCAATTTGCTTCTTTAGTTCAACCAAATCATTGACAGGCAATCTGTAGGGTCTCTTGAAAATAGGTGCAGTTCCTGGAACAAGATTGATGACAAACTCAAGTCTCGATGCAGCGGCATTCGGGTAGGTCATCGGGAAAGACATCCAAAACTCTCGACTCTCGGCACTTCTTCCAAAGACACAACACTGCGCTGCGGACTAAAGATCCGGCTAGCTTCTCGGGAGGCTTCAAACTTTACCTTGGTTCCATCGGATGACCAAAGTGATGCTTCTACCACCACAATCCAAGAGGGCTTGGTGATTGGCAAGCCAATCCATTCCCAAAATCACATCAAGAGACTTGGTGTCTATGATGATGAGATTAGCAAGGAATTCTACCCCTTCTATGGTCACTTGAACCTTAGGGCAACCTTGGTTCGTACTCAATTCGAGCAGGAGATTGAACCAACAAAACACTTTTAAGAGGCAAAACTTCCAAGCGGTGCCTTTCGGCAAAACTCAGAAACAAGCGAATCTGAAGCTCGAATCAAACAAAGCAAATGGCAGTCTTTGAATTGACAAGGAACTTACCCGGCCGACGTCCGGGGCATGCGGGCTTCCTCCACAGGTGGTGTGGTTCACACGACCTCTTCCAAAAGGTGAGGAGTCTTGGTAGTGCGGTTGGAGTTTGAGGGGCTCCACGTGCGACTCCTTGAGCGGGGGTTCTGGTCGGAGTGGCTCCCATGTTGAAACGAACAGGAGAAGGGCCTTGCCTCTGCGGGCAACTGTTGGCGAAGTGCCCCAGCTGATGGCACTTAAAGCGGTGATCCATTGCGCAGGTTGCCATTCCTTGGTTCTTTGGTTCTTTGGAGTGTTGAAGGCTGCGGGTTCTTTGGGCCGCTGGGCGAGGTGTTGCTCTGAGGGCTCTGAATGTGACGGTGGAGCAACACGGGCGGGAGCGGCACATTCATTCGACTCTGGGAGTGAGACCGATGGGCACCGTCTTTGCATCATCTTTCTCTTGGGATTCTTCAAGTTCACGGCGGGATTCCTCGATGAGCATGGCCTTGTTCACCAAGTCTTTGGAAATCTGAATAATCATTCCCAATGACTTGCACCTTCAAGCGGGGTTGAGTCCTCTCTTGAAAGCGCTTGGCGGGCATCATCGTGGCAGCGTCCTGCAGGGCATAACGGGACAAGCGAGTGAATCATTAAGATATTCACTCAGCGACGTGTTGCCTTCTTTGCCGCTCACGGAACTCATTCTTCTTCATTTCCACCTTTCCATCGGGGATATGGGAGTGGCGGAAAGCTCTCGAAAACTTCGGCCCAAGTGATACTCTCGGGGTTTCCATGGCGGCACAATAGTTCTCCCACCATTCTCGCGGTACCTTCAAGGTGGTGGGTGGCATCTGAACCTTCTCGCCATCATCACAAGCGGGTGATAGCGAGCTTCTTTCCATGGAAGCGCAACCGGTCATCTGCGTCCAATGGCTCGAGGAGCTAGAGAAAGTGGGCGGATGGGTCCTCAAAACTCGCCAACTGGGTGAGGAAAAGCGGGGGTGGAAGCAAAGTGGGCGTGGCGATTTGCTTGACTGCTTACGATTCATCATTGCGAGAAGCGGCAAAGTGATGCAGTTCTGGCGATTCATCATCGAGTCATATTACGCATCAAAGAGCTCATCATTGCGTCCTGGCTGCCATGAATCGACTCAAACCGGATCTGCTGGCGGCTGGGAAGGAGAACGCGGCGCTTGAGTCTCATCACGGCTTGCGGAGTTGCGGTGCGAACCATCTGCGACAAAGCTTCTTGGTTTAATAGACGAGAAGAAGAAAGCAATTTAGATGCGAGGGAAAGCACGGAGATGAGCGAGGAACAAGGGAGATAGATGGATCAACCTAATGCGGACAAAATTGGTTTTACCCAACGAACGGATAGCCGGAAAGCTATCAAGAAGCAAACCAAAAGGGACACTTAAGCACAAAAGCACTATTACGCAGACTAAACGATTCTAAAACTAGGGAGGCAGCTACCATTCTAACCTTTACGGAGGGTCAACTTGGAACAGACTGCGGATCTCAAACTTCCAAAACTTCCATTGCTTGATCTTGAAGGGCTCGATCGTAGGGATATTCCAGAGGTAAGGAGGTCAAATTTAAATTTGAAAACCAAGCTCCAGAAAAGATAAGATGAAAGAACTCAAGAATGATATAAGAGGGTAAGATGATAAGAAAAGAATAGAACAAGGTAAGAAAGAGCAGAATAAGATGAGAGAAGAATTTCTAGTCAAGTTAATTGCTTGGTTTGATTTAGAAAATATATTTTGAATTTTTGACTTAAGACGACCAATCTAACTAAAGGTTACGTCCTACAGTCGATATGGCTCTGATACCATCTCTTGTCGGAACCCCGGGTGTCACATAACCCCGAGACCCTCTGTGCATACCAAGCTAGTCCCATGATCAGTAGCTAGCTTGCACAGTTACAACAATGATGCATTCATAACCATTCAACGACGAACTAATGAAGCAGACAAAGTAATATTAATTAAAACAGCAAAGACCTTATGGTCAAGGTTCTTACAAAAGTCGCCTCACAGGGCTTAGCAACAACAGAGTATCTGGCGTGAAATCTCAAAATCGTGGAGCCCAATCGACATGCCCACGAGCAATCAGTGGAGGGCGTGACCTAGATCGCGAAGTCTTCAAAGTAGCCTTCTTCATAGTACTCAACATTTCTGGTTCTTCTGCTGGGACTGATCAACAAAGGGCATAAAGCCGTGAGTACATAAAGTACTCAGCAAGTCGTAGAGAAATGTATGCACATAGTATTCATGCGGGCTTAAACAAGGATGTCTTTATGGTTAATTTGCGAGAAAGCAAGTTTAACGATAAATACAATAATTAGATGGCAAAGCGAGATTTTAAAGAATACTACATAGATAACCAAGTTCTTTTGAATCAAGCGGTGAACATCCGTTCACTTCCCAACCATTCAACCAAGCGTTCCATCGAACCAAACCACATTTTTGAAAATACTACCCCTTGCGAAATCACCGGGCATGTCCGTGAAGGGACACGGCTATTCGAATAGATTTTGACACTCTGCAGAGGTTGTGCGGCTTTACCCACAAGACACGAATTCTCTAGTTTGTTTGGCATCCGTCGATACCACCGCTCACTTCCTTTGGTGAGTAGTCTAGAGCACGTGACAAGGCTTTACAAAGTTCCATTTTGCCTCGTTTACGCGCTAAGGTTTCGCCATCACCCCCTCTTGCGCCAATAAGCGACCACAACAAAACCGACCCAAAACTTTCCTAATTAATTGGCGGTCAGTCCCATACCGGACTTATGGTTGCACGAGGTGACCGGATCAATGACTTGCAAAGTTAAGTCCTTAGTTGGTCTGCTCGGACAAGTCTACCACAACCCAATGTGCATTACGCACCCACTCTAGCTCCTACCTCAAGCAGAGCATAAATCATTTTTGTTCATTCCCAACCAAATGGCAATCCCTGCCATGGCACAACATCTTTTAATAAAAGTGGCCTCACACCACAATTCCATAGTTCCATTAGTCAAATTTCAATAATCATTGAACATGTGATCGAAAGTCTCGCGGGTAACTAGAGCATGTCTAAGCAATATCGCTCCCAAGTTGGTATACAATTATGTCCAACTAGTATCAACCATCCTATGGTGCTCAAGGGTTTATGTCATTCAAGGAGACATTTCATTTTCAATTTATCAAGGAGGCATAATGGCAATTTGGTAATTATCTACTCCCAAAACCATTTTTAATAAAACTAGCCATGCATGTTAATTTAAAGCAATATACATTTGTAATATGGGTTCAACATGGTCAAAGGCCTACGACTTGCCTTCGTTGGCGAGGAGAGGGTCTTGATCGTCGAATCGAAGAAATCTTAAACGCTTAGGAATCTACGTCGAGAATAGCAACAAATAAATAAAACAGCACCAAATAAACTCCAAAATTACAAAACCAGTACCAAATGAAAGAGGATGAATTTATATGAATTTAGAAATTTGGATCACCCAAATCGGAGTTCGGATGTGAAAGTTATAGCCAAAAGAAGTTTCAAAATCACATAAAATGATAGAATTAGGGTTTTGGATTTTGAATTAATTTTCAACTGAAAATTCCGATTTTGACGTCAGGCGCTACCTTGTGCAGACCACGCATAAAAACGCAGCGACGCTTGGCGCCGACGTGGCGCCACGTGGGTGGCCACGTGGGCTCGAGCCCGCAGTCGAGAGAGAGAGAGAGAGAGGTGGCGGCGGCCGGCGCCGTGAGTGGGGAAGAAAACGGCAGCGTCAGCGAGGGAGAAGCGGCGGCGCTTCTGGGAGGCGCGCGAGGCGACCAAGGCGAGAGGGAGAAAGCGAGCGGGAGAGAAAAAGAAAGGGGAAAAGCGGGCCGTGGCGCTTAAAAAGCGGAGGAGCTCGCAGGCGGCTGGAGGCAGCGGAGAAAGCGGCAGGGCGAAGCGCAGGATGGGCGCGTGGCGGTGCAGCGGCAGGGCGAGGATGGGCGGCGAGATTAGCGGTGGGATCCGCGCGAGAGGCGAGGCAGCGAGGCAGGACGGGGCGGGATTCGCGGCGGCGAGGCCGCGCGGCGGCGTGGAGAGCGGCAGCGCGGCGGAGACGATGACGGACGCCGTCCGATTCGATCGGACGGTGGGGAGCGAGGCGCGGGTGAGCGAGAGCCGTCCGATTCCGTCGGACGGTGGGAGTCAAAAAAGCGCGGGAGGAGATGAAGCGGCGCCGTCGATTCCGTCGGACGGTGGGAAGCGGAAGAAGCGCGAGCGTCACGCCGCGGCGATGGCGATCAGACGATCGCGAAGAAAAGAAGCGCGAGTGAGCGGATGCGGCGGATTTCGATCAACGGCCAAGAGAAGAGGCGACGGCGAAGCGAGGGCGCTCGGATGAAGATCCGACGGCGGAGGGCGAAGGCGCTTGAGCGCAGCGGTGAGGTGGGCAGAGCGAAACAGCGATGGGCGGCTAGGGATTCGCCCACGACAGAGAAAAGATTTAAAATCCATTTTTGATTTTAGAAATTCAAATAAATCGAAAGGCAATTTAGAAAATAGCAAATAGACTCCAAAAATTCTAGAAAAATTCACAGAAATTACTTGAATTATTCTAGACTTAATAAAAATACTTTTAACTTTAAATTTTCTTTTTCTTTTGCAATTAAATTAATTTTCAATTTCGGGTAAAACAAAAATCAATTTCTAAAATCCAATAAATCCAAGAAAATTATTAAAATAATAATTTTGATTTTAAATTCCAGAAAACTCAATTAAACCAACTTTAATTTAATTGAAGTTGGATTAACTCATATTAAACTGCAAATGATTTTGAAATTTTCAAATTAAGCTTTTGGCAAATAGAAGCAAATGGTTCTCTTTAAAAATTTTCAAAAACTCCGAAAAACGGGACGTTACATAGAGTCATCTAGATCATCAACCCCCCACAAGCAAGTCTTGAATCAAGATTTTCATATTTCTAGGGTTTGTGCACTTCTTTGGTAAAATCTTGAGAGATTGATTCTGCGAAGTGGATCTGACGGATCGTCGCTAAAAATAGGTCTCTAATATCATTAGGGAGGTGTGCTCGAAATTTGGTCAAGTTTTATTGGTTGAAACAAAAGTTGGATCAAATTTCGTTTGGAGTTGGGTGGAGTTTTCAAGATCTTGGACTCTCTTGGTCCGATGGGACTTCAACATGTGGTCGGACCCGTATTCGAGCCGTGGCTTGTAGGGTCGAACCTGGCGAATCCACCGGTCCGACCGCTAGTTAGTTCTCGGTCGGATCATTGGTGACCGTCGGTCCGACCGCCCGTGGTAGCCGGTCGGACCGCCTTGATCCCGAAGGAAGCAGTGAGTTCTTTTCTCGGTTGTGTCGTGTGGTTGAGGGTTCATCAAATCCAACACAAGGCTTAGTTGTGTGCTTCTTGATCTTCTTAGCTTTCATAGCTAAAGGAGTAAAGTTCGTGTTGGTTTTGATTTAGGCGAGAAAGTTTTGAAAGCGCCTATTCACCCCCTAGTCGCCTTCCGGTCCTACAAGTGGTATCGAGCAGGTTAGCTCTTCTCATAGATCTTAACCGGTCTTTGGAGCCATGGCGATCGACAAGTACTCAACCAAGCCACACATTTTGAAGGAGTGGACTTTGCATTTGGAAGGCTCGTATGCAAGCATATATCGAGGCTCAAGGGCACGCTATTTGGCTAAAGGTGAAAAATCCTTATGTCGTGCCACCGATGACGATACGATCACTCGGATGTGGAGGCCAACAAAGAAGGCTCGAAATTATTTGATCCAAGGCCTTAGTCGATCTGAGTTTGAGCGTGTTGCTCACTTGCGGTCTGCTCACGAGATCTGGCGGACTCTTTGTGACTATCATGAAGGGTCCACTGCGATCAAGGAAGTGAGACAGAACCAGCTCAAGAAAGTTTACTCAAAGATTGAGCAAAGGCCTGGTGAGTCTTTGGATGAGCTGTGGGGACGTTTCTCTAAGATTCTTCATGATCTCGCTATTTGTTGACTTGGTATTTCTCGAGTGCGAGAATGCACGCGACTTACGGGTGCTCTTGATGTGAAGGTCTAGGGAATGAAGATCACTTCCATCAATGACAACACTGTCATGAGTGAGCTTAGCATGGATAAGCTTTACTCGAGGTTGAAGACGCATGAGATTGACTTTATCTCGCGTCTCCCCAAGACAGAGTCGATGGCATTAGTGGTCGACAAATCCAAGGGTTGTTCTTCAGAGTCTCTTGATTGTAGCTCATCTGGTTTTTCATTATCTGCTTTACATTCTTTAAGTGATGAGCAACTAGAGAAACTGCCCGAGGATGACTTAGCCCTCCTTTCCACCAAATTCACAAGAGTGTATAACAAGGTGAGGAATAGGAGGAGAAGTGGACCAATCACATGCTTGAATGTGGTGAGCCAAACCACATTCGCTCCAGTGCCCAAGCTAAAGGGCAAGGAGGAGAAGGAGACACGAAGACATCCCCAGGAGAGGGATGTGAAACCCAAGAAGACAAACTATCGAAAGTTTGTCAGCCGGGTCCTTGCCGCTCTTGAGAATGTAAATATGAGCGATGTGGACTCGGAAACGGAGGACGACGAGAGTGACTCTCGTGGCAAGAAGAAGGCGCATGACTTCACCGGCATGTGTTTCATGGCCAAGAACAGCCACGACAGCGACTCCTCCAATAATGAGGATCCTTTTAGTGATCCTGATGAGGTATGCCCTTCCATTGCTGACATGAAAAGGGCGTTGGTGCTTGCTGAACATAAATTGCATAAGCAAGTAAAAATGATTAAGAAGCAGGACATTATGATTGATAATTTGAACCTAGAAGTGGTTAGGCTAAAATCTATTAATCCTGATGATTTTTGTGAATCCTGCACTAGCTTGCTTAATGACTTGACAAGCTTGAAATCTGCTCATTCCTCTGTCACCAATCAACTCAAAGATGCTCTCGATGAACTAGAATCTCTCAAGTCTAGTTCTGCTTGCTTAGATGCCATTTCACTTGATGTGACTGCCATGGAAGCTATCCCTTTAACTTGCTCAAATTGTGCCTTGCTTGAACTAAAACTGGATAGCTCCTTAAAAGAATTGCAAAAATTTGATGCTAGTCATACATGCTCTCATTGTAAGAATAATAAGATTAAGATGCAAGAGATGAAAGAAATGCTAGTTTACTCTAGAGTTGCATCTTGTGAAAATTGTCCCAAGCTTACAATTGAGATTGAAGCCTTAAACAAGACCCTTGAAGAAAAGGCTAAAATTGAAAGATCCATGTCTTTTACTGCTTCTAAGAAAGTTATTGATTCTAACTGTTGTGCTTTAAATGCTGAAGTTGAGACCATGATTAATCAGATTCAAGAGGCGTTTAGAGTCAAATTTAAGGAGCAGTTGAATAGGATTAGAGAATCCTATTGTGTGTCTTGTGAGGCTTTCAAGGTAGAAGTGGCCCTTCTTAAGAGCAAGAGTAATGAGGTAATCAAGTCTAGCAAGTGCACTAGATGTGAGGGTTTAATGAAAGAGAATGATTACCTCAAGGTGACTCTTGAGAAGTTTTCAAGTGGGAAAAAGAAACTCAACATGATTCTTGATCAATCCAAAGTGAGCGTGAAAAATAGTGGTCTAGGTTTCAATCCCCTAGAGCATTCCAAGAAAAACCCACCTAGGATTGCTAGAGTTGTGAAGAATGGCTTGTTTGAGCTAGAACCTCCTAAGCCATCCGGGGTTGTTTTCAAATCCGCTGGTTTTGCTCAAACTCTTTACGGCAAGAAAGGTGCTTTCACTCATCTTTGCATGTGCCTCACAAAGGTTCAAGATACCATTGCACCTTACGCAAGAAAGAAGGCCATCTTGTTGAGTTACGCTTGGGAGAGCAAAACGTGAGAGAAAAGAGAGGATGAGCGTCCTAAGATCCATTAGAGGAGTCCCTTCTCCAGCTGTAGTCTCTAGAGCTAGGCAGCCTGTTTATCGCACCACACATAGGCCTAGATTTGTAGAGAACTTTGTAGACTCTTTTGGTGGGTCTAGGCAGCATGTTGGATTAGGACATCGTGAGGAGAGACCACGGGTAGCGCCTAGACAGGGGGAGTACCGGTCTTTTGGTAGATCGTTTCGGAGAGGTCTAGGTGGTTCGCATGTGCATCCTTATGATTTTATTCCTGATCATATTTCTGCTATTTCTACTGCTGCTCCTAGACATCGTGCCTCTCAGTACTGGATTCCTCGATCATTTATCACTAACCCCAGTACTGAGGCACGGATGTTTTCTGATTGTGCTTTTTAGGTCCGTCGTGCGAGGAAGGAGGACATATGGCTTGTTGACTCCGGGTGTTCTCGACATATGACTGGAGATTCTAGATGGTTCTCCTCCCTCACACGTGCATCCGGCAATGAATTGATTACATTTGGGGATGCTTCTACGGGACCGTGAATCGCAAAGGGCTTGTGGCGTCAACGACAAGTTCATGCTAAAAGACGTCGCTTTGGTAAGTAAGTCGAGGTATAATCTTCTATCATTTCTTCACCGCTTGATGAGGGTCTAGAAGTGAGGTTTAAGAGAGGTGAGTCTGAGTTCTAGATTCCTCGGGTGAGCTTGTTTTGAGATCTCGATTTGAGAAGATCTTACGTGCTAATTTGATTTCTTCCGTTTCCATCCTAGCTGTCTTGTAGCCTCTGATTCTCATGACCTTGTTTTGTGGCATCGTAGACTTGGGCATATAGGTTTTGATCATTTGTCTAGAGTTAGTTGCAAGGACATGATTAGAGGTTTGCATAGGCTGAAGGCTGTTAGAGATCTTGTGTGCTCACCCTGTAGACATGGTAAGATGGTGTCTGCTTCCCACCCACCTCTTACTTTGGTAATGGTGATGGACTGGACAGACTTCTTCACTTAGATCTGATTGGTCCTTCTAGAGTTCATCATTTGGTGGGAAATGGTATGTGCTGGTGGTTGTGGATGATTACTCCAGGTATTCATGGGTTTATTTTCTTGCTTCTAAGGACGAAGCATTTGGATTCTTTAGAGATTTAGTCCTTAGAATTGATGTTGATATACCTGGAGCTTTGAGAGCCATTAGGAGTGACAATGGGATGAGTTCAAGAATTCTTCTTTTCTACCTTACAGACCGATAGGGAATTGAGCATCGTTTTCTTCTCCTAGAGTTCCTCGTGAGAATGGTGTTGTAGAAAGGAAGAACAGAACCCTTGTAGAGATGGCTCGGACCATGCTAGATGAGCATTCTACTCCTAGGAGATTTTGGGTGAGGCGATCTCTCGCTTGTTATATTTCCAACAGGATTTTCTTGAGATCGTGGTTGGAAAGACTTCTTATGAGCTTAGATTTGGTCATTCTCCCAAAGTCTCTCATTTCAAGATTTTGGTTGCAAGTGCTTCATTCTTAAACATGGCAACCTTGATAAATTTGAGTCTAGATGTTTTGATGGCATATTTCTTGGATATCTGCTCATTCTCGTGGCTATCGTGTTTTTAATGTTGACACTAACAAAATTGTTGAGACTTCATGAAGTCACTTTTGATGAGGCTAGTCCTGGTACTAGACACGATGCTTGGTACACAGTTCCTGAAACTCAAGGAAGCATTTTAAATCGATGATGACTCGAGGATGAAGAACCAAATCCTCCTCCGGCTACCTCCGAGAGGGGTGGAGAGCTGCACACTACTACGTCGGTTTGGTGAGCGACCTCCTCCTATCCCCACCGACGATCCGAGTGGCTCTGCTCCTACCTCCACAACTCATGAGGTAGAGGCCACGTCTGCACCAGAGCACCACTTCAAGATACAAATGACAACATCCACTGAGCGGATGATGGGGATCTTCAAGAGCGAGTCACTCGCTCGTGTTTATTTCTCCGATTCTCATGCACATTACGCTTTTGTCGCTTCTTTTGAACCCCGAGATATCACTCATGCTTTATCTGATGCCTCTTGGGTCAATGCCATGAATGAAGAGCTTGAAAATTTCGAGAGAAACAAAGTCTGGTTTTTGGTTGAGCGACCTTCTGATTCTCATGTTATTGGAACAAAATGGGTTTTTAAAAATAAGCAAAGTGAGGATGGATTGGTTGTTATAATAAGGCTAGACTTGTAGCTCAAGGTTATTCCTGTGTAGAGGGCTTAGACTTTGAGGAGACCTTTGCTCGAAGAGCTAGATTGGAGGCCATTCGCATTCTTTTAGCATTTGCAACATCCAAAGGTTTCAAGCTTTTCCAAATGGATGTTAAAAGTGCTTTCTTGAATGACTTCATAGAAGAAGAGGTCTTTGTCAAGCAACCTCTGGTTTTGAAAATCAAAATTCCCAAATCATGTTTTTAAACTCTCTAAAGCCTCAGATGGATTGAAACAAGCTCCTAGAGCTTGGTATGACAGCTTAAGAGTTTCTTGCTTGAAAATGATTTCAAAATGGGAATGGTTGATAAAACCTTGTTCACTCTCGTGCATGGCGATGATTTCTTGTTGGTTCAGATTTATGTGGATGATATCATTTTCGTGGTTCTTCTCATGCTTTGGTGTCTAGATTTTCAGATTCGATGAGCAGCGAGTTTGAGATGAGCATGATGGGAGAGCTGACATTCTTCCTTGGTCTTCAAATCAAGCAATTGAAAGAAGGCACTTTCGCTCACGAGTAAGTATACAAAGGACCTTCTTGGCGCTTCAATATGGGAAGCGAGAGGCCAATGTCTACTCCCATTGCTACAACCACCGTCTTTGGACCACGATGAGGATGGAGAGTCCGTGGACGGAAGGAGTACCGCAGATGATTGGCTCCTCCTCTATCTTACAGTACGAGGCCGGACATACAATTCGCCGTATGTCCGTGCGCCGATTCGAGCTTCCTCGTGCTTCTCATCGTCAAGCGAAGACGTCGCATATTCGTATCTTCAAGATACGCTTGACTTTGGACTCTGGTATTCTTCTTCTTGGCTCTTTCAATTCGGCGTTTTCGATCTTGATTTGCGGGTGTAGAGTTGATAGGAAGAGTACTTACGGCACTTGTCATTTCTTGGGCACATCTCTTGTTTCTTGGTCTTCTAGAAAGCAGTCTTACATTGCCTGATCTGGTGAGGCCGAGTATGTAGCTGCCGCCAGTGGCTGCTCTCAGGTTCTCTGGATTTTATCCACGCTGCGGGACTATGGGTTATCTTTGGGAAGTGTTCCTCTTTTCTGTGACAACACTTCTGCAATTAACATTGCCAAAAACCAAAGGCAACATTCGGGACTAAACACATTGATATTCGATTTCATTTTCTCGAGACCATGTTGAGAAAGGTGATGTTGTGCTTCACTTTGTAGAGTCCGAGCAACACCATGATATTTTCACTAAAGCTCTTGATTCTTCTCGCTTTGCTATTTTATGGGAGAGTTAGGGTTATTAGTCCTATTGGGCTGTTTTGAGGGGGAAGTTGCTCTTTTGCATTCATTGTATCATAATGCATGTTTCAATTCATTTGTCTTGCATTGTATAATAAAATTAGTGGAGCTTTGATTATTATCCTTGTATGACTTGATTTCATCTTCTATACTTTGTCATATTAAGTGATAGTCTGCTAGACTTCTTTTATGGCTCTTCATGTTTGGCTTAGCTTTTGCCTTGCTGGTTTTATATCTGTGAGCAAATTGAATCAAATCATGTCTTGTTGGATCTTGTGACTAGGTTTGCTCTAGTGATCATCTTATGATTCTTGCCATGTCAAATAGGTTGAATTGAGTCTTGAACTTATTTTGAGATGAAAAATGAGCCTTTTATCTTTTAAGTCAAGCAAATGAAAATGAGAATTTCATGCGTAAAAAGCGATCTCACCAATCCTTTCTCATGAGACAGCTTGCCATTGCACTAGGCATGAACTCAGGGGGAGTTTTGGATGACCTAGATCATTCTTTTAAGCTTATCGCTTGAGATGGTCGCGGCAAGGCTTGAGATCTAGCACAGCAAAAAGGGGAGAAAAAGAATTTTTGTCCAAAAAGGACTAAGTGCTTGAGCTTTGCTTCAAAAGAATTTCCTTAATGCTCAAAATGCCTCAATTCCTGTTTTGAGTCTCTTCTTACTTATAGACATGGCTTGACTCATTTTTGGTTGCTTGGAGTGAATCTATGATATTGAGCAACATTTCATGATTTTAATTCTGTTAATCTCGATTGTCGCTATCATGGTTTTAGCTTTAAATACATGTTACGCCATGATTGAATATAGCGTCTACTCTTTATATGGCTTGGTATAATACTTGTACTGTCTTCTTGCATAATGGTCATGGCTCCTTTTTACTAAAGTTCAAAAATAAAGTCATTCCTTCATGCTCTTTCTTTTTCATGCATCTTGATGAATTCATTGTCAAAGGGGGAGAAAGATTGTGAAGAAAATGCTGTTGGAGAGTTTTTGGTTTCATACTTAAGGTTTAATATATGAGAACTTCATAAAATAAAAAATTGAACCTTTTGAAAATTTGTGATCATAGTGAGTTAAGTTTTATGGTTCTATTGCCTTTTTCTGATTTCATTTGCAATTGAAGAATACTCACAATGATCAAAGGTCAAATAGAAAAATTGCTTTTCATTTGGACCTAAGTGAGATTTTTGGCTACTTTCTGGAAATTGATTCCTTTGGTGCTTTCATTGCCCTATCTCACTTGCCTATACTATTCTGAAGCCAGCTTGGTCGGTTCCTAAGCTTTTTCTTGCTTATGGACCAAGTTGTGCCTTTATGTGAAAACGACGAATTTTTACTTTTCATTTCGAAAAACCACATTTTCTTGAAAATTGCCAATGTGTTCATCAAGGGGGAGATTGTGGATATCGTGAGGATATGTGCACGATCTCAGGATGATGAGTCAATTGGCAATGGCGTTGTTGGTTTGCAAAATCTCGCGTTTTGGTTTGCTTCAAAATTTGTCGGACCACAGTGGTCGACCGGTGGTGTTAGGCGGTCGACCGCCCGTGGAGGAGTCCGCCGGCCTTGGTGGCGGTCCGACCATAAAATGAAAATGGGTTTTGGAGTGAGCCAAAAATAGGTTGTGTAGGCAAGTGAGGGAGTCTCACGGATGTGGTCCCATCATTTTGGAGCTCCAGTCAAAAGTTCTATTCGCTTGAAAATTCCGAAGGTTTGAATTTTGAGTTGAAAATTTGGCTAAGTCTTTTGGACCGGTTCGACCGCCGTTGTGGGAGCGGTCCGGCCAAAGATAATCGGTCGGGCCGACCGCCTCGTGGGCGGCCGACCGCAATGGCTTTAAGGTTAGCCAAGTGTTGCATTGAGTTGGTTTTGATTGTGTTATTATATGAACTTCAATGCTTTATTGTCGTATATTGCATTGCGGAACTAACGTGGGTCAAGTTGTGAAGAACTTGTTCCGGAAACGGTTTGTTTGTCTATTGTCGCGGTGGCTTGCGAGTCAACGACGCCAACGGTGAGTGGATCGGGACTACGCTTGGAGAGCCGAGGTCCGTAACGATCGGGGATACCGTGAGGTCGTGTGACACAAGCATGGTGCAGATGGACAAGATGGATCGAACGGTGGTTCGACATTTGGTTGGATCGGCGGTGCGGATATCGGCGCGAGTCTCGGGAGGTTCCGATGGGATTCGGACAAGAGAGGCTTGGCAACGCGATGAGAACCGCCGATCAACCTACGTGGTGAAGCGGCGATTGCTTCAAGAGTTATTTGTGTGGGTCCCATGTGTAAGTGACCCCAAAAGGAAACCCTAGCTCTCTAGTATAAATAGGAAGGGGGGAGATGGAAAACGAAGTCAAGCATTCATTTTAGCCCCTTCTTCCTTTTCTAGGGTTTGGAGGAGAGGAGAGGAGAACTAGGGTTTGGAGTGTGCTCCTTGTTGAGCTCTTGCTCTCCTTGTTGGAGAGGCTTTGTAAGCATCTTGTGTACTCGAACAATCTTGTGATGCTCAATTGAAAGATCATTTGCTCCCTTTTGTGTTCTTCTCCCTTTTGAATGATTTTGGTGCTTCCTTGATTCAAAGGTTCATACTTGGTCTCTTGGCCTCATTTATCTTGCTTTGATGTGTGGGATTACTCCTAGAGTCATCTAGATCATCAACCCCCACAAGCAAGTCTTGAATCAAGATTTTCATATTTCTAGGGTTTGTGCACTTCTTTGGTAAAATCTCGAGAGATTGATTCTGCGAAGTGAATCTGACGGATCGTCGCTAAAAATAGGTCTCTAATATCATTAGGGAGGTGTGCTCGAAATTTGGTCAAGTTTTATTGGTTGAAACAAAAGTTGGATCAAATTTCGTTTTGGAGTTGGGTGGAGTTTTTCAGTACTGGACTCTACCGGTCCGACCGGACTTCCAACGCGGTCCGACCGCCGTGTATTCAGATCACGGCTTGCCGGGTCGAACCGCCGTCCACCGGTCCGACCGCTAGTTAGTTGCCGGTCAGACCGCTGGCTGACCGTCGGTCCGACCGCCCGTGGTAGCCGGTCAGACCGCCAGTCCCCAGTAAGGAACAGTGAGTTCTTTTCTCCGGTTGTGTCGTGTGGTTGAGGGGTTCATCAAATCCAACACAAGGCTTCCGTTGTGTGCTTACTGATCTTATTAGCTTTCATAGCTAAAGGAGTAAAGTTCGTGTTGGTTTTTGATTTAGGCGAGAAAGTTTTGAAAGCGCCTATTCACCCCCCTAGTCGCCTTTCCGGTCCTACATAATTTAATTAAACCTTACAACGTTTATCATAAATAACAATCTTCTCAATACAAGTAACACAAGAATTTATTTACATCAGATCAGATTATGTTTTACAACTTTGAGTAATTTACAAAAATGTTAAAATAAAACTTGCATTGCATGTCGCCTAAAGCCTTCCTTGAAGTCTTGCCCGTCCATCGTTGTCCAGCCAAACCATCTTCCTCGACCCAATCCGAAATATCATTTGCAGCTCCATAGTCCGTCAACCAATCAAAAGACCATTAGTTGTTCAAAAGCGATAATAGAGTTAGAATAAAATAAATTGCCGTCAAGATACCATAGGAATCATCATGTTCCTGTAACTACCTAGATTAGTCGGCACCTTGAGTATCGCGACTACCCACACCAACTCGGGTTAACCGACATCTTGGCTTTTAAGTCACCTAGGCTAACCTGCATTAGTCAAGACCGGATACCCAAGATACCTAGACTAACCTAAGTAAATCGGCACCGTCTTATTTCCGTAGGTTTTCATCATTCGGCATTTAGGAAAATCCAAAACCTACGTATACTGAATTGCCTCAATTGTCGCAAATCCATTGCATAATGAATTGCTAACCATTGACCAAAAATGCCCAGCCCAAAAAATATCTTAGGAGCCATCTGGATAAGCACAAATGCATGAGCATCATTAGCAATTTGCAATGACAGCTCATTCACCTCACCACCGCAAGCACCAGCCAGAGAGCCACCGAAAGCAAGCAAGAACAGAGCCAGCAAAGCACCGAGGGACAGCACAGCCCCCTTCCAGAGATTTCCAAACCCACTGCAAAACTAGCAGTAGCAACACAATTCCTCCCCAACAGCCAATTCTCTTCAGCCGCACCCCATTTTCCATCTCTTCTCAGAAGCAAGAACCGAAGGCCAAACCAGTAAAGCCGACACACAAGCCCAACATCATTCAGGCACCACCAAGGGAATCAACAAAGAAGACAACCAAAGCAAAGGCCAGAGCAAATCACCATGCCAAGCCAAGCCAAAGATCACCATCATCAACTGATGTCGCAACCACCAAGGCAAGCCAGCCAGAAGAAGCAGCCGGGAGCAAGAGGAGGAAGGAAGCCAAGGAAGCCAGGAGCCAGAACGTGAGGGGAGCACCAAGCCACGAAAGATCGCCACCCTCTTCTCCCACCCCAAATATCACCAAGAGGTAACCCCAACCCATATCGGTTTGCACCACAAAGACTCAAAGATGCACATCATTTGCACATCATCAATCACTGGACCTCAAGAGCATCAAAGCGCATTTCACCATCATCACAGAGCAATAGGGGTAGGAGTAGAGAGGAGATCACCTAGACTTACCTCGGTGGCAACCAACCCAACACCCACCTCCACCATCAAGAGCATTCACCACCTCGATGATCCTCCATAAGCATGCATACAAATAATCATCGAGCATTAATCTGAAATCAATGGTTTTGCTAAAGATCAACATAATCAAATCAAATTAGAACGGGAACCAAATCCGCAAGAGACCGAGGTAGGACTGGCTGGTTCTCGAGGAGCTGGCGCGCGGCGGTGGGAGGCCGAGCCGGCCAAACCAAGCACTGGAGTAGGCCGTGCTGTGGTGAGCTTTGGACCAAGCGAGGTAGGGGACCCAATCTCGAGGAAAAACAGATCCGGCCGACCGGGACGCCTTGAGCAGAGCTCGATGTGGCGCAAGGCGCCAAGCCGCCGAGGGGAGGCGATGTAGAGAGCTCGAAGAGAGAGAGAGAACCAGGGCCGGAAGGGGGAGGAGCGCAGAGGACCCCAGGCGGAGCTTAGCCTCGGCCAGCGCCGAGGAGGAGGAGAAGGCGAGGCGCCGAGGGGGAGAGCAATGAGCCGGGAGTGAGGGAGCCCGGGACGGAGGGCACAAGGCAAGGCGTGGCGATCGCGGGCAGCAGTGCAGTGACCGGCGCTGAGCTGTGAGGCGGCGGCGCCGTGAGGAAGCAAGAGAGAGCGAGAATGAGAGAGCCGGAGCGACCGAGAGAGCCGGGAGCGAGGGCTGAGAGGAAATAAGGGGGAAGAGAGAGCGTCGACAGAGAGATAAGGGAGAAAAGGGGCTTCGACCGAGAGGGGATCAGGAAGAGAGAGAGAGAGAGAGAGAGAGAGAGAGAGATGTGATTAGGGATTAAGGGTTTAATAAAATTTGGAATTAAAGGAGTAGTACAAATAAATTTTAGTGTATACTAATGACTATAGTTTTAGCTGTTTAAATTGATGTTAATTAGTAAGGACTATTAATGCCATATAAATATTACAATCGATCAAATATAAGTCGCGCATGATTAAATATCCGTAAATCGACTCATAGAAAATAAAATCAAGCGAAGTGTATATAAATTAATCTGAGACTTTAGGGATGAATTGACCGCCATTTGTATTCACCTGATTAAATACAACGACCTGTTGTGTTATAAGTTATTCGAAATAGATTAATTAAATCTAACACTGCGACTGCAGATAATAGATGTGCACACAATCACCATCAAAGTCTACCGAAAGAAGAGAGTATATTAGATGATTGATTTTGACTGTAGAATCATCGTGATTGTATACATAGAATGCCTGGAGAGAGAGTGTTTGTGAGTACTAGGTGTCCTGTTAAGGAAAACAACATCACCTAAACTCTAGGTATCGTCAGTCATTATAATTCCACCAGAAATTGAATTAACTTTAACAAGTCCATAAGAAATTGAATTTTTATTAAACTACAATCTATACCTAAGTGCATATAGAATCATAACCTCATTAAAATGTATTTTATCATGCATTTTTGAGCATTTTGGATTTCTCAATTTTATTGGTATTTATTCGCTTTTGTATTTTCTCTCTAGATTACGAATTGCGCGACGGAAATAATAACGCCTCCGAGAGTGAACAAGTGGACATTCCAGAAGGCAAGCATCCTCTCTGCACCATGTTGATCCCAATTTTTAAACCGTAGATTTACGAAACACAGTGATACTGTTGCATGCTAATTTTCTTAAAAATTAATTGTGATTTGTCAATAGGTAGTTATAACCTGACAATTGTGGCTTACCTTAAATCTGATCATACACTCAACCTTAAGATAGTGTTTTTATACTAAGATACTTATTCCAGTAATTGCTTAGCCATGCAGTCTGTAGTGTGTCAATTTTATTTTGCCAATCTTGAAAATATTAAATGAATTTTATTTATTTTGATTCTTTGTTCAGTTTATTTAAATTTGAAATGAAAGCAAATTTTGTTTATTCACACTGATTTTAAATCTGGACAAGTGGATGCTAGTGATGGTGCCTTTGTGCGAGATTGGGAAATGTGGTTGTCTTGTCCGGATTGATTAAGGGTGAACATTGACTAGATGATTCAAGCACCAACGTATTTCCACACGCAAAGTGTATGGGCCTTTCGCTTGGTTAAGTAAAGGTTAATGCTATTGAGTTGGAAAACATGAAAGTAAGGACATGTGTATTGATTTCATATGGCATAGATGCTTAAGTCTTCGGGCCGTGTCGTATGCCATGTGGAGTTTATATCAATATCAGGTGTTCTTAGGAGGGTGAGGCCGTACATGCGTTCCATCACATGTACGTACCTTAAGGGCTCCGATTGTAGTCTAATATGTGCAGTTATGCACGAGTTCGCATTTAATTGACTGGATCGGCATTCCCGGCACAACATGTGTACCCCGGTTAGCAGGTTCTAGTAGTAACTTGTACTAAGCGGGATCAGTCGCACATGGGTATTCCAGCTCAATAGTGTCAACTTGTTGAAAAATACCAAATCTTAGTTTACCCGGCCGGCATACCTGTAATATCCCGAATCGCAATTAGTAAGAAAAGAAGGTCGAAGGAGTGAAAGACGAGGTTAAGTCAGAAAAATTAGTCTTCGGAGGGGAGATTTGTAAAAATTCGCCAACCTGGGCGCTGGTGCGACCAGGCCGCCCAGAGGGGAGAGCCGGCCACTTAAAAGGGTGGAGGTGCCCCTCCCCCCAACCCTAGCCGCCGGCCTCTCTCCCCCTCCCTCCCACCTTGCCGCCGCCCCCTCCCGTCTCCACCCTCCATTGCTAGCGCCTCCTCCCCTGGTTGGGCGCCGCCTCCCCCCTGGACGCCGGCCATTGGTGCTCCCGAGGTTGCTCTCCAAGATCCCCGTTCCTTCACTAACTGTCCTCCGTGCTGGCTTCCTCGCCGGGTACTCGCTGTGGTGTGGCCGGCCAAGGAAGAAGAAGGGAGACCAGCGGGGAGTGGTTCTTCATCGTACTACGGGTCTTCAAGGGTAACGAAAGTCCCGATTCGCTGTTTGTGTTAGTTTTGTTGCACTTTTGTTCATTTGGATTGGTTTAGTCCGCGAATCCAGATCTGTCCAGAATAGTGCAGTAGTTTGTGCGTCAGATTGAAGGCCTTTAGAGGCCGAATCTCAGGTCGACGTCTTCTAGAGATATGATCCTGGTCTCATTAGCTTTCTTTTGGAACCTGGATCATGAATTTTCACCCAGTAGTTTAAATGTTATGACTGTTTTACCACGTACTACTCTGTCTGTCAGAAATGCTGGGTATAGTCGGTTGCACCTAGGTTTTGATCTAGTTAGAGTCAGAATCAGGTCGGCCACCCAACTAAGTTTATCAAGATAATTTCACCATGTTTCCAGGCTGATAAAGATCACTTTAGTTGGATCAGTGGTTTAAAAGTTAGAGCCTTTTCTTTAGGGATGTTCTGAATTCTGGACAGACTGCAGTTATAGTTATTCATTGGATGGTTAGACCTCTGTTTTGGCCGAATTAGAGATTACCATTAACTAGTGTTTCGTAGCCAGTTAAGTTAAGAAAAGATGAGCACTGGTTTCAGGTCTTTTGAACTTACGGTTAATTATTGGTGAATTTTCTAGTAAAACTGCCAGATTAGGGATATTTGGAATGTTTGGGTAAATTGATCAAATTGAACTTTTTGTTGGGTAGATTTGGCTAGAGATTGTGGGAGGACACGTGTAGCAATGCCTTACTCGTTTGTCCTCATTTCGATTATTTTACATTGTAGGCGGTGAAGCGGTGAGTGGAGGGGTATCTCAATTACCTCCCAACCCGTTGCAGCGCGGCAGGCAAGTAACTTGTATAATATGATTGATGCATTATGTGATGTGTGAATGAATGATTATATTTGTTCGCATTTGTAGATGAATGCCATGTGTATCTTTTCATTTATGAGTACTATTCAATATTTCCATGGAATCACATCATGACATGCATAATTACCTTTGTAAGACCCATCAATTCCGGTATGGGCACTTGAAAATCCCATCAATTCGGAATGGGTGCGTGAGTCCACCATTCCAATGTGGGCCACGTTACGGAGTCCACCATTCCAATGTGGGCCACGTTGGACGATTGTATGAAACGTTCTTCATACGATTACTTTAAGTGAACACCGACGGGGGGTTCATCGGCTATACCGGTTTTTGCTGCGATATGTCCAATTCCTTCAATGCATCATTCCACTTCATCCATTCATAAAGTTGTTTCCAGTCAATGTTCAAATTATGAAAGTGATATATTGTTCATGGAATGTTTGATTGTTACATACAATTACTTGCTGAGTCTTTGGCTCATTCTTGCTTTGTTGTTTTATTTAGGTAAATGACAAGGAAGAACGGTTTTCATGGTGGGTAGAACAACATGATGCACTCACTACCATAATCCAAAATATTTGAGAAATTAATATTGTCTTCGATTTATACCTGGTGTTGAATTGTAATAAGCCAACTTGGCCGTATTTACCATATCCCCCTGAAATGTTTAATTCCAATCCGTTGATTAAACTGTTGATGATTTCCTGTTCACGTATATCCTTGTGGTACGCCAATTCTAGTACTACTTATTGTTGCGAATTTTCTAAAGATGAGTGATTGTAGGTGACATCTTGACTTCCTTATAGTCAGGGTGTTACAATACCAAAGGCAGTGTGCTATTATTCCGGAGGCTTACGGGCGAACTAAGTCGTGTGGGTAAAGATGTACACCACTGCAGGGATTAAAACTATTCGAATAGCCGTGTCCACGGTTACGAACAACGCTTGAATTTGAATAGCGCTTTGTATAGATTTTGAAAATGAAATTTTGTATGGGAATTGTTTTGGCATGAGAGGGTATCATGCAAGGTGTTGCTAGTGGTTGTAGCCACTTAACTTTGGTACAAATTATGATTATGCTCTCTTTTACTTACTGTTTTAGTCCAAATTGATTTATAAAATTGCTTTGCTCAAAATTTGTAAATGTAGGTTAAGATGTATTGCTTTCTGCAAAATTTAACCATTATAACCTTCCTGTTGTTAACCTTATGCATCTACAAATTCTAATCCTCTGTATAGGACCTCTCAAACACTTTATTTTAAATAGTTTGTGTAAGTCTTGCTGAGTACCTTTCGTACTCAGTGGAATTATCCACTTGTTGCAGGTAAAGAACGCCCTAGAAATATTTCAAGTTGAAGCGATTACGGGGTTACTTCGGCTTTAATCCCATCAAGTTGCCCTTGGGTTGTGGCGCCCTTTGGAGATT
Source organism: Hsuehochloa calcarea (assembly GCA_036346395.1). Lineage (NCBI taxonomy): Eukaryota > Viridiplantae > Streptophyta > Magnoliopsida > Poales > Poaceae > Hsuehochloa > Hsuehochloa calcarea. Next base: position 36,470,753 of record CM070601.1, read on the forward strand.
TTATTTTATTACTACATTTCCATTTATGGTTTACTTAATGTTTCATTGTAAATTTTTATTAATGTATTCCAATCGTGTATGCTTGTGATATAATGTTGTAAGGATATGTCTATGTTAGCGACTCATCACGGAGCTAACATGAGAGGCATATCAGGAACCTGAATATTGGAATTGTACCTTGTTAATGATTATACTTCTAGTATTATTTTAATTGAGACTTGATTGTTCTTGATTAAAATTTTACTTTTGGTATGATTATTAATTTGGTATAAACCTCAATATTCGGGGTCCTCACACGTTGGTATCAGAAATGGGTTTTGTAGGTTAAAGCCGTAGCAATGGACGATGTTAGGAATTTGGTTTGCAAAAAAGTATTTTCAAAACTAGCAAAAATTTGGGCCAAAAATGTAAGTGATATGATTCTTTTCTTTCTTACCCATCCTAGCATCTATTTCTTATCTCATAATTCATTTGATTGGGCAAAGCAAATTTTCTCCGTTGTTCGTCTCTTTTCTCTAACAGTAGACACGCTAAGTAGTCAATTGGTGAGGGCGATGGTGACAGGACGAGGAGATGTTGCCTTCCCGCAAAATTAGGATTAATTTAGGGATTATCCTTAGATTATATATACCCTAATTATATTTCTTTAGCTTGTAGACGCTGGATTTTGTAATGTGGTCATTTGTTCTCTTTTGTTTCCAAATAGTTGCGCATTGCCTACAGGCAGCATGTATAGCAACTATATTGAAAACTAATTGTGGTTCAATTGAATCTTGTACTGGCCTTGAGCCTTAGTACACCCATTTGGATCTTGAGTTGCAAGGTTTTGGGATTTTGCATTCATAATAGGAATTATTGTCTAAGTGTTGCCCGCTTACTTACCTTATGCTCATTCTCTCCTCATTTCATTTCTTATGCACCAACATGTTTAAGGGGGGTAGAGAATGCCCCAGGGTATGTGTAAGGCATCATAATTCCTACACTTTGATCATGCATATAGTGGTATGTTAACTTAAGCATATCTTATTATTCAGGTTGTTAGCAAAAATCCTAACTAAAAATGATTTATATAAATTAAGATGTATGATTAGTATTTCATATTGAAGCTAGAAGCATGAAAATGACTAGTCTATAGCAAAATAAATTGAAATTTGCTTTAGCTTATGATTGTTAACTAAATTGGAATTTAACCACTTGCCATGCTTATATAGATTTCTTGTTTGAACTTAAAAATTTGAAAGTCATCGATGTGTAGTTTGATATGTAGATTGTTGTAAAATTAAACAACATGTCTATTTTTTTTTAATTGTTAATGAGTGCAGATGTCATAGCATGAGCGGAGGATAGTTTATTTTCATTACTATTCAATTAAAAGTAATTAAGACAGAGTAGGTTATGCCGGTAATTCTATACTCTTTGTCAAAGCAAAATGTCATTCTTTGTTATTGAGTAATTTTGACCTAGATAACTGGAACTGTACCCTAGTGTCCGTAAGTAATCTATAATCTTGAGAATTTTACTTGAGCACATGATAGTGTGAAATTTCCCAAATATATTTTTCCCAAAAGATTAATGAATTTGTTTTGTCTAGGAATTAATTTGAATACCTTGCAAAACTGTTCTAGCCATTTTTGAAATGTAGAATTAAGAGGAAGGTTTAAACTGCTAGTACCCAGTTTTCTAGTGTTTAGTATCACCTAACTAACCTACCATAAGTTTTACGAATTTTGAACTTAATTTCACTAGTGTTTGAGCCCTAGGACTTGTTTTGTTGTCTGAATTGATTTACCTACCAAAATCTGAGCCTGTTGTGTAGAATGAATTCTTCTGTCAATGTTAGAATCCTAACAATACTCCTGATTTTTTTTAATAGAATTTACCTAGCTAATTTAGTAATTTTTCAAGCCCTAGTTGTTCACCAGTAGCAGTTAAAAATAAGTGGTGAAATTAATTATTTTGGTTGTTAAGGACCGGATCATGGTAGTGTTAATTCATATTATTTGTTAAATCTTATGCTCACCTAATCTCAATAAAATTGGTTGTTTATAGTTTTGTAGAATCATGTAAGCAGGCATGTGAGTCCTTGCATTCACTAAATAACTCTAATTTTTTTTCAAGAAATTGATTGCATTTTTGCATCTCTGCATGCATTCATCTAATGCATTTTTCTTCAAATCGGGCAATTAGAATTAGCAAAACAAGGGTTAAGTGAGACTACCTTAAACCCTACTTTAACCTCTCCTCTCTGCACAAATTCATAGTTTTGACACTTGACGAGGATCTAATAATCCTCATTTTATCTTTTATCTATAATTCTTATTATGGGTAAATATGATGTCACATAGTCCCCAGAAGTACCCCTTATATCTATAAGGGAGAGGCCTAACAAGTAATTGTAATTTCTTCTACAATCACCCCCGTAGTCGTAAATCTTGCTACGATTATATCATGGTCGTAAGTCCTTCTACAACCACTACATAGTCGTAAGTCCTTCTACGACTGCTACCTGGTCGTAAGTCCTTCTACGACCAGGTAAACTACGACCACCTTATAATCAAACCTACAGGCGAGTGGGTCCAATTGATTAAGGAATCGAGCAGCCCGCACGCACTATTATTCCGCTTATTAATGGTGTGTAAATACCCCATTATCTCGGAAAATAATTGCCGACGGCGTGAAGAAGCCGAGGCGCCGTAATTATCGCCATCATGCGCGTTCTTTGGATTAATTAGGCGCATCTCCCGCAGGACAAAACGGCTATTTCTTCACGACTATATAAAGGCATCAATCAGAGGAATAGAAGGGGCGAACGACAGCAAACAAGAGCTAGTCAAGTAGGAACACAAGCGCTATTCTCTGTAATAGTCTTAGTCTTTTACTTGATCATCAAGAATACCACACCACACAGGATTAGGGTTATTATTCTCTCGGAGAAGGCTGAACTGTCTAAATATCCCGTGTCAATCCACTCGCATGATCTCATCTCTAGGAGACCCCGAATCAAACAATCTTTACGTAAGATCGGTTCTAATACACGGCGGTTGGCGCCGATAGTGGGATCTTAGGTAATCTCTTGTCAACATACTCTCTTTTCCAATCTCATGCAATTATGGCGGGAGAATGGAGCGAGGAGAACTGGTTTGACTTGGCGGATTCTGCAGACGTCGACATGGATGCGGTTTCGACTACGAGCCGAGTGATGCATCCGTGATGGTGATGTTGCCTCCGGAGATTATTCTCCAAGAAACCATCCCATTAATGGAGTTGAGGAGGATCCTTATCCCCACAACAATACGTCCAACGGAGGAGCCAATTCCCTCAAAGGACAAGGGTCAATCCGACCGGGACCGCTCCGGGAGGACTCACAACACGACGAGTTCTTTCTCCAAGTGTTCAAGTCCCCTTAAGGCGGTCCGACTTGGTAAGTCAAGTTACAGGAGCCACAATTCGAGGACTCCACCGGCATCTAGTGATCCTCTCTCTTAGGGTAACTCCGGAGAGGGTGGGATCAAGCATGCTTTCACCAATTCGACCGCTTCCCGCAGATCTCATTTGCGAACGGAGCGATTATAACCCGGAGTTCCCTATCCGGAGGATTACTCCAAGTCGCCAGATGGTGTCCTCGAGCACTCCTCAAGCGGGAGGCCTCGGCGCAAGTGAGAATCATCAACGGAGGTCTTCGTCCTTCCCCAAATCGTGGTCGACCTCATGGAGGCCGAGATAAGAACACTCCCGAAGATCACACACTGCGCCCCTCGTGGTAATGGCAAGGGCACCACCGTTGGCGAGAGAGAACCAACACTCGATGAGCGAGGGAAATCCTCGACATTCTCGCACTCCACTAAGAAGGCCTCAAAGACACGATGAGGAGGATTTTGATGTCGTCGGAAGAAAGAAAATTGCGTCCGTAAGAACTCGCTCGGGCGCATTCAACATCGATCGGAGGAGGTACAAGAACTCCGGGACATCAACGACTTGCTCGAGAATCCGATCAAGAGCTTGCTCGAACGCGCGGTACGATCTCTTTCTCAAGAGATTACGCAAAGACTTCGAATCGTGATGACAAGATCGAGGTACCTCATCGACAACATTCGGTAGTCATAGCAATCGACTTCCTCGGCTACGATCAATCGAATATTTCTTTACGTAGGAATCGACACGCCATAAGTCGAATCGATCCCTATTCGGAGAAATACCTTTCGATCAGCTGAAGATCAAGAAGCCCCTCGGAGGTGATCATTCACCACTTCGACAAAGAAATTCACAACGAGTAGAATACGAGGAGTATTCTCCTCGTGAAGCTGAGGCCTACTACGAGCAGTGTCACCACAGGGTATCGTCGTATACGATCACTGGTGACATTAACCCTTCTTTCCTACAAAGAAGGCGCTAAGAAGTGATTACGGATGCGGGCATTCTCGCCGACCTCGAGCGATTCACGCCACCTCATTTTCGACCAATGAACATGGAGAAATTTGATGGATCTCAAAATCCCATCAATTTCTTCAGATCTATACAACAGCTGTCCGAGCAGCAGGAGGAGGAGAGCATGTAATGGCGAATTACCTTCCGACTGTGCTCGAAGGATCCGCTCGATCGTGGTTATTAAACCAACCACTCGAGTCGATCTACTCTTGGCAACACCTCTGTGATCTTCTACAGGCGAATTTCCAAGGCACATACAACCGCCCGAAAAGAAGGCGACTTGCACGGATAAAGCAGAACAACAATGAGACTTTGCGTCAATTCATCAAACGCTTTAGTCGGGTTCGTAACTCAATTCGAAATTTCGATTCCTCGTGATCGTGGCTTTTAAGCAAGGAGTCCGTAGTAGAAGGATAACGGAGGACATTGCTTTGAATCCTCCCAACATCATTCTTAGAACTCTTGAGATGGCCGATCGATATGCAAGCGCTTCGAGGCGGTCGAGTGGAACAACACTATCGATCGAGAAACATATACTCCTCGAGAGCCGTGAAGTTGGTAAGGATAAAAAGCAAAAAGTCCAAGAAGAAAATAAAAGTCAAAACCACAAACCAGTGGTTCCAAGGAGGTTCGTAGTGAAGATGGAGAGCCCCAAACCACCAAGTCGCACTCGATCAAGGCAAAGGTAAGCGCCCGATCGTAGGAGCGACAAACCAAGGTGGTGTCCTTTTCATAAAAAGGAAGGACATGACCTCATAGCTCGCCGAAGTTTTCCAAAGAAAGCTCGAGGACTACTACAACGACAAAGCACCACTCCCTACTCTCGGCGGGTAGGACATACGAGTGGCCAAAAGTCGTCGGATGATGAGGAGATGCCGTCCAAGATCCGCAACATACCGTTGAGCACATCTACGGAGGATCATCGACATACGACTCCAAGCGACAACTTAAAGTCACGGACGAGAGGTAAATTCTATACATACTCTCTCGTCAATAAATTACCAAGTGGTCGGAAGTTACCATCTCTTTTGAGAAGGATGATCGCCCAATCACTCGAGTCGATCAGTCGATATCCGATTGTGGTCGAACCCACCATCAACAAGCTGTCGGGTCAATCGAGTGTTGGTTGATGGTGGCGATTCTTTGAACATATTATTTACTAAAGCCCCGGATGAGATGCAAGTACCGGGACAAAGGTAAGGCGATGCGATATTCCTTTCATGGAATCGCACAGGGTCTTGATCAAACCCATTGGCCAAGTTTCTCTTCCTTTAACATTTGGCTCACCAAGTAATTTCAGGACGAGAAAGTCTCCTTTGATGTGGGCGATTTCGATTACGGCATATAACGCCATACTCGGACGACCAACTTTGGCAAAATTCTTAATGGCTACTCATTACGGGTATCAATGTCTTAAGATGCCAGTCCCAAAGGGTGATCACCATTCGATGTGACAAAAGATGGCGTATAGGCTGCGGCCGTCGATCCTCGAGATGGTTGGTCAAATACCAACTCGAGATGAAAGTCGACCGACTAGCAAGTCGAAGCCTAAAGCGCACCAAAGCCGAGCGACCAAGTCAAAGAGGTTCCTCTGGACGCAGAAGAACCCTCGAAGGCTGTTCGCATCGGGGAGACTTCCGACCCCAAATAGGAAGACGCCCTCATTACCTTCCTCCGAGCTAACGCAGATGTCTTTGCGTGGCAAGCATCCGACATGCCCGAGTCCCGTGAAGGTGATCGAGCACGAGGCTAGCTTTACTACCGATAAAGTACTGTAAAACAAAAATTACGGAGATTTGCCCACGATCGACGAGATGCTATTAAATCGAGTTGGATAAGCTACTTAAGCGGGCTTTATAAGAGAAGTCAACCACCAGTGGTTGGCTAACCTGTAATGGTCAAAAAGTCAAGCGGCAAATGGCGTATGTGCGTGGACTTTCTTGATCTTAATAAAGCTTGTCCAAAAGATGATTTCCCTTTACCTCGATCGATCATTTGGTTGATTCAAGCTGCGGGTTGTGAGATATTAAGTTTTTAGATGCATATTCGGATACCACGGATCAATATGTGTTTAAGCGATGAAGAAAAGACCGCATTCATTACTCCATTTGGTACCTTTTGCTATGTCAAAATGCCATTTGGTCTAAAGAATCTTGGTGCTTCTTTTCAACGCCTAATGCAATCGACTTTTTCATCTCAATTAGGCCGAATTTGGAAGCCTATGTTGATGATCTAGTCGTAAAAGCATTAAGAGACTTAATCATATCAGCGACCTACAAGAAACATTCGACAACCTCGAAAGCACCGCTTAAAACTCAATCGAGAGAAGTGTGTGTTTGGAATTTCTTCAGAAAATTGCTTGGATTCCTAGTATCCGAGCGAGGAATCGAAGCAAATCTGAAAAAATAAAAGCCATCCTCGGATCATCCTCCAAACACAAAAAGGAAGTCGAAACTCACTTTGGGTGCATGGCGGCTTTAAGTCGTTTCATCGCACGACTAGGAGAAAAGGACTACCTTTCTTTAAACTTCTCGGGAGACATGAAGGTTTTGAGTGGTCGAGCGAGGCAAACAGCGCCTTTGAGGATGTCAAGAGGTATCTTTCGAGTGCTCTGCTACGGTTTCTCCAAAGCGGAAGAGACGCTCTTAATTTACCTAGCCGCCACGCCATAGGCGACAAGCGCGATACTAGTCGTAGAGCGTGAAAACGCATAACGACCGGTTTACTACGTTAGCGAAGTTTTACGGGCCTAAGGGCGTTACCCTCGTGTCCAAAACTTCTATATGCCCTCCTCATGTCTTGAGGAGCTGCGGCATTATTTTCAGCGCACAAAATAGGTGTGCGTCGAGTTTCCTTTGGGAGCAATCCTCCATAATAAGGAAGCAATGGGGCGCATGGCAAAATGGTCGATCGAACTTGGGAGTTCGACCTCCATTCGTGTCGACGGCCATAAAATCCCAGATCTTGGCGGACTTTGTCGCCGAATGGACAAATCTGAACACATTCAGATCCCGAGACGATTCCCACGACCGGTGGATGATGTACTTTGACGGTCACTTACTTTAAGTGGCTCGGGAAGGGTGGTCTGGTATCTCCTCTGGGAGAAACCTTAAAGTATGCCATACAATTAAACTTTCAGGCCACTAACAATGTGGCAGAGTACGAAGGTTTGCTAGCTGGCATACGAGCTGCGAAAGCACTCTCAATTCGTCGACTACTCGTGAGAGGAGACTCTCAACTAGTCGTGAATCAAATCGGGAAAGAGTACCAGTGCTCTAACTCAACAATGGCTCGGTACTTATCAGAAGTACGTAAGCTAGAAAAACATTTTTTAGGTTTCGAGGTACAATTTATCCCTCGAAAGGATAATTTCTCATGAGACCAACTTGCTCGGATGGCTTCTTCCGATCTACATGACCAAAGGAGTTTTCTTGGAGCAACTCCAAAACCGCCGTCTCAGTCGAAGAACCAGAGACACCTCCTCTTGAGATGGCCTCATTAGATTACGAGGATACCTGGATGACTCCCATCTACGAGTATCTTTACAAGGGTTCCGTACCCGAAGATGATCTTGAGGCAGATCGATTATCCCGAAAAGCCAAAATGTATACTTTGGTTGAAGGAGTCCTCTATAAACGAGGAACCCAAGGAATACTCATGCGATGCATTCCGCAAAAAGAAGGAATAACACTCCTTCACGATATACACAGTGGCATCTGTGGGACGCATGCTTCCTCTGAGAACATTGGTTGGTAAAGCCTTTCGACAAGGTTTTTCTTGGCCTCTGACACTGCGATGCTATGGAGGTGGTTAAAAAGTGTGTCGATGCCAATTCCATGGTAGCGGATACACCAACCACTCAAGCATTACAAACAATACCTCTTTCTTGGCCTTTTGCGACCTGGGGGCTTGATATCCTAGGACCGTTTCCCAAAGCTCCAGGAGGTTTCGAATTCCTTTTTGTGGCTATTGACACGTTCACAAAATGGATCAAGTGAACTCAGAATGGGATAACAACAAGCGACAAAAGGTTCATGATGAGAAGCGTAATTAGTCGATTTGGAGTTAAGTCGGATAATTACGGACAATGGTAAACAATTCGCAAGTGCAAAATTTGAGGAATTTTGCGACGAGATGGGTACCAAGCTATGCTATGCTACATTGCACATCCCCAAAGCAATGGGGCGGTCGAGCGTGCAAGCGGCCAAATAATGCGAGGAATTAAAACTCGAGTCTTGACCACCTTGTTAGCGCTCGGGGCTTGGGTACAAGAATTACCCTCCATATTATGGGCGGTTAAATGCGACCACCGATCGAGCAACGGGAGAAACACCATTTTTCTAGTTTTTGGGCGAAGCCATGCTTCCTCGGAGCTAAAATTGCGGTCGACACGAGTTGAAACCTTCAACAACTCAAACCAGAACAACTTGAGCAGATGACATTAACCTACTCAAGAGAGGAGAAACCTAGCCTTAATCCGTTCGCGGTCTACCAACAAGCCCTGTGCGAGATACTATAATCGTAAGGTCCAACCTCGTAGCCTTCTTGTAGGTGACTTGGTATTGAGGCTCTGCCAATCCAAGTCTAATCGGAATAAACTTTCCCTAAATGGGAAGGTCCTTACACGATGGTCGAAGTAACTCGGCGAGTGGATGCACGACTAGCAATGGAAGATGGACAGTTCTCTCAAACTCTTGGAACATCAACCGATTCACGCAAATTCTATGTGTGACCGGTTCTCGAGCAATAAAAGTCGAGTTCTTTCTACCTCTTTTTGCCTTATTTTTGAGTAGTGCTTTTTAATCTTTCGACTATGATTTTAAAACACCCGTTTTCTTTACACCGCCAAAAGCGAGAAACGTCATCAGTGAAACTTCTCCTCTCGCATGTGGTTACGCCCACTAGAAGGAATTTCCTAGCATCGACTCGTTACTCATTTTTTTGCCAATACAAAGAGCTCGGGTTTTATCCAATCGAAATGTTCTCAAAGCCAACTCTCTCAATCTTAGTCTATTTTTTCAAGAAATTCAAAAATATTCTAAGTAGAGCGCACTTTCTTACATTTGTTAGACCACCTTTGGTGTACTCGATTTGTTTTAGCTGGTGAAGGAAGAGACACACCTAGTCGAAGTCTTTCCTCTCTGCATGTGGTCCCGCCCACTAGAAGGAAACTTCCTAGTGTCGCTCGTCTCCTACTTTTGCTCTTGGAAAAGACTTATCAAGTCCACCAAAAAGGACGAGCGAATTACTAAAGTCCTCTAAGGCGTTTGTTTAACTCAAGTTCTTTGTTCTTGGTTTGATTAAACTAGTCGGAGATGGAAACATCACCTAGTCGAAGCCTTTCCTCTCTGACGTGGTCACGCCCACTAGAAGGAACTTCCTAGTGTCGAGTCGTTTTCTACTCTTTCGATCAGTGCTTGACAACCGTAACAAAAGCTATAAGTTAAATAAACCTCTCTTTGTTTTCAGAAACCCCATTTTTAAACACTATTTATTTAGATTGTCTAAACAATCTAAGCAAATAGTCGGGGGCTAGGATAAAGTTATTAATTTGACTTCAATTCTTAGTCTTTCATTCGTTTATTATCTTTTGAGTTACTAACTACTCGACAAGATGATTTTCAGGAAATAAAGCGGATCATATATTACTCATCAACAAAATTATGCGCCTTACAAGGTAGTTACAAGATTACTCGAAGGGGAGAGCCTAGCTGCATTTCCTCCGCCACCTTTTTGCCAACTGACTGCATTTCCTCAATCAGACGACTTGCCTCTGATTCAGGACAGTCGAAGTCGGCTTCGATTGGTTTAACATTAAGGCGGGGGTCTTGAGCTTTAAGTTTCGCCAAAGCGTAACTTCTCGCACTTCCATTGCCTCCCTTATTGATTTAGCTTGATTAGTCTTGAGTGGTCACCATTTCTTGCAATTTTCCGACTTGTTCCCCAATGGTACTTGTGTGGCGGCTATGGTATCTTCTCGAGGAGTTTTCCCTCGTAATGTAGCTCACTAAGCACATTGTTCAGAGAGTGATGTTGCCTTGAAGACTAGTCTTCATCGACTCCATCTCATGTTGGGTACAAGTCGAAGCCTCATGAAGCTTTTGTTTTCGACCACTTGTTACCAAAAGAATAATATCGGTCAAACAAAAATATACTTCTAGAGGAAGATAACACAAAGATAATTATAGGTAAAAGCTTTTCTTACCTACTAATTGAGAATCCAATTTCTTGACCTCTTCTCGATGGGAAGCAACGGTTTCAGCATGCTTTTGCTCCCATGCTCCGATGTCCTCTGCATTCATCTTAGCAATGCGGACGGACTCATTGCGATTAAGGTCTTTGCTTGGATTTGACCTCGAGGTTTCTCAATTGGGCAGCAATTTCGAACAAGAAATTGGCATTAGAAAAGGAAAATACTCAAAAGGATAACAGGTAAAGATTTACTTACCTGTTAATCGAGTTCTAAAACCCTCGAGTTCTTGATCCTTATTCGCGGTAATGCGGGAAAACTCCTGAATGACCAAAGCTTTTTCTTGAACTTCGGTCTGGAGCTTCCGCATCTCTTTTTCTTTATCTGGAGAAGAAAGGAGAGTCGGGTAAATGTTAAAGATCAAAAGCAGTCTTAAGTTCGAACTTATCGTTTATTTTTTCTGCAATCTTTTAGATGCGAGAGCAGTCTCTCGAAGTCTATCAGAGGACTAATACTTGTTCCTTAGCCTCCTCGACTCTTCTTTTTCATAGTCGAGTGAGTCACTAAGGTCTTCGTATCCTTATTTAACCTACAAAGAACGAGAGCGAAGATAAACATCATTAGAATGGTTGTAAGTACTTCTACAACTACCGACCTAGTCGTAAGTTTTTCTACGACTACGATATAGTTGTAAGTCTTTCTACGACCACTACCTGGTTGTAAGTAGTCGTAAGCTTTTTACGACTGATACTTCGTCATGAGTTTCTTCCATGACTATTCTCGTAAAACATTTTACGAGTATTTAAGTCGAAAACAACTATGAATGATAAGTAACTTACCACCTCTCTGCCTCTGCGCAGAGTAGTTCCTTCTCCTGTCTTAGCTCTAAAAGCTGTCGATGATACTCACCGACAACAGCAATTTGCTCTAGAGCTTTCTGCAAAAAGAAAAAACAGTGAGAAGAGAAGGAAAGTCACATATATAAGTATTTTGAAGATACTTACATTCATAGTCGTCCTAGCAAACATTGAATATACAAGGTCTGGGTTCTGCAGCTTATCTATCCTCGCGACTTTGTCCCACCACACCTTCTCGAGGCGCTCGTTATCAAAAGTATTCTCCGTATTGGGAATATCCTTGGGATGGGGGACTCGGTCACGAGATCTGTAAGCAGAGGACCCTACGACGGAGGCAGGCCCAAAGAAGTCACCACAGAAGTTGAAATTTTCTCCTTCTGGTTCTATGATTTCTCTTTGGGTAGGGGAAGGAATGCCTCCTACGATTTCCTTCCCAGAGCGGTGCGCAGGCTGGTCACCACCTTGACCAGAGGCTTCCACAGCTGCCTCTGTTGTTTCTACGACTCGATGGTCGTGGCGGCCACCTCAACGAAGAATACCGCTACCTCAAGAGTCGTAGTTACGACTTCAGCAGATGTGGGAGTCACTCTGGGAGTCTCGACTTCATCGGCCACCTGGGCCAAGGGTGATGCTTCGACCACCTCCATTGCTACCTCTCCAATAGCTGAAGGGATAGCAATGGACTTCTCAGCAGAGCATTCGGAAATTTGAAGAGTCGGATGAAATAAAGAAAAGCAAATCGGGTTGTGAAAAGAAAAAGGTAAATGTCGTTCTTACACTTGGTACATTTCACATACCTCTGCACCTGGTCTTAACCGGGAATTTTGGAGCAATCCTCCCAGCGGAGGACCTCTTCTTCTCCACGACCACGCCCGGTCGAGGTTCAACAATTGGCTCACGACCACATGCGGTCGTAGAGTTTGAACAGGATCGAGCTCGGTTTCACGATCTTACGGATGGGCGGATCGGTCTCGACCATTCGTATAAAGATCGCCCTCGATTGCGAGTTGTCCGATGCCGCATCGTCCTTCATAAAAGACATAAAATCCTTCCAGTTCTCCCTTTCCGGTTGCTTAATAAAACTAGGAGTGGCACCAATCGCGAAAGATTCCATGTCATAATAGAAGGGTACCTTAGCCTTGCGAGGTTTGCGCTTAAGAGGTTCAACCGCTTCAACCTCCTCGGCTTCAGTGCGACCTCGGCTTCAGATACAACTACATTTGCCGCGGGCTTGTAGAAAGTGCGGTCGAAAGACGAGCTCGAGCTTGCTCCCCCTTGTCGGCGATTTTACAAGTCGGCGTCTCTTCGAGGGAGGAGGCGAGCCTTTGTCTTCGACAACCCGGCGCCAATAGTCATCGAGCGACTTCTTCGTCGTCTGGCGATTTTCCATGCCTACTTTACGTAAAGCAAGGCAGAAAAGAAGAATCACTAATTAATCGGAAGTTTTTCTACGACTAGTACCAAGTCGTAAGTTTTTCTCGACTCTTTCTTGATTGTAAGATATTCTCGATCACCATTAGTCGTAAGTATCTTCTACGACTATAAAGTCCTAAAGAAAGAATCAGATTTCTGATTACCTTTAGGCGCTTTATCCTTTCATCTGCGGACAAAGCCGCAATGATTTGAGGAACCGCTCCTCGGAGTGGCGGGGACTTCTCACGGATGAGTCGACTGAGTCAACCTCGGCTGTGAAGATCCGTAAAGCAGATAAAAATATTAGACAAAGTTGAGAAAGACCAAGCGGAGAGCTAAGTCGACAATTGCTTACCCTCCTCGTAGTCTCTGGTGGGGTCTCCTCTCCCCGAGTACCTCCACATAGGAGATGCTCGTTTCTTCAGAGGACTAATTCGGCGTGTGATAAAATCCTTCACCACATGCCATCCGGTCAGCCCTTCTTCCTTCAAGTCCTTAATGGCTTGAATATAAGGGCTAATCCTTTGATATCTTCGAGGTTGAATCCCATGAAGATTTCTTTTCAATGACCTTCCCCGAAAGAAAGGTCGTCTTGAGGTGACCTTCAAGAGAACCACCTCTTCCTCGGCCCGCCACAAAGACCGGGTAAAACTCTGAATATACTCCTTCGACTTCGAGTCGTGGAGCTTGAGCCATGACTTCGGCGATTCCGGTTTGTCGAGCCATCCCATAATAATATTGAAACACTCGAGATCCATGGAATCCCAGTGTACGCCTCAGACGAGATACGAACACGCTCAACATGGTAATGGAATTGGGACCTAAGTTCACGGTTCCACCCCAAAGTGTTCGAGTACTCATCAGAAGAAAGGGTGGGCAGGCAATCGAAGGCCGCACTCACAATACGCTTGGAAGACGGGGATTTGCCCATTTTCCCCCGATGGCCAGTGCTGCCCGATAGCCGGAATCCACTTCACCAGAGCCTTCTCTGGGATCTTCCCGGCATCGACCAAGATCTTGATCTTAGCCGCATCCATCTCCGATTCCTCCCATTCAGAAACTCTCTTGGCCATTTCGCTTAGAAGCAAGAAGTTTTTTGATTGGGTTGGCGGCGGAGAAGATGAAACCTAGTCGAAGACGGAGAAAGCAAGAGCTCGAAGAACAGCGGAGTGATTTGGGGGAAAGGTAAAAATCCAAGTCTACCTCCTGGTAAGTTTTTATAACCGCACGATCTCCGCCGCTTCGGAAACCGTCTCGGCTATAGGTCTATGAGAGATGGTTGTACCGCTTCGGGAACCGCTTCATCGGACAAGTCTATGAGAGCCGGTTGCAATTCCCCAGATGGTCCGTTCGAGAAAAAATAGGTGCGTATTGTCACCTCCAAGCAAAATTACATTCTTGACCAAGTCTTTCTAGTCGAAGGAAGTATCAATCGGAAGAGTTTTTCTCCGATTCCCCTACTACGACCACCAGACGGTCGTAGGGGTTTTTTATGACTTTTTGATAGTCGTAAGCAACCTTCTTGACCAAGCAAATTCCTGGTCAAAGTAGCACTCAAATGTCGAAGAGTTTTTCCTTCGACTATCATTCTACGACATTCTCATGGTCGTAAGTCCATTTACGAAACCTTTATCAAGTAAGTTACTTTCACTTGAAGCTGGGGGGCTAGATGACGAGGATCTAATAATCCTCATTTTATCTTTTATCTATAATTCTTATTATGGGTAAATATGATGTCACATAGTCCCCAGAAGTACCCCTTATATCTATAAGGGAGAGGCCTAACAAGTAATTGTAAGTTCTTCTACAATCACCCCCGTAGTCGTAAATCTTGCTACGACTATATCATGGTCGTAAGTCCTTCTACGACCACTACATAGTCGTAAGTCCTTCTACGACTGCTACCTGGTCGTAAGTCCTTCTACGACCAGGTAAACTACGACCACCTTATAATCAAACCTACAGGCGAGTGGGTCCAATTGATTAAGGAATCCGAACGGTCTGCACGCACTATTATTCCGCTTATTAATGGTGTGTAAATACCCCATTATCTCTGGAAAATAATTGCCAGACGGCGTGAAGAAGCCGAGGCGCCGGTAATTACTGCCATCATGCGCCCGTTACTGGATTAATTAGGCGCATCTCCCGCAGGACAAAACGGCTATTTCTTCACGACTATATAAAGGCATCAATCAGAGGAATAGAAGGGGCGAACGACAGCAAACAAGAGCTAGTCAAGTAGGAACACAAGCGCTATTCTCTGTAATAGTCTTAGTCTTTTACTTGATCATCAAGAATACCACACCACACAGGATTAGGGTTATTATTCTCTCCGGAGAAGGCCTGAACCTGTCTAAATATCCCGTGTCAATCCACTCTACATGATCTCATCTCTAGGAGACCCCCCGAATCAAACAATCTTTACGTAAGATCGGTTCTAATACACCGACAACACTAGTTTATCATTTAGTCAATCCTCCTATTTTATCGATCGATGCCTCTTTCGGTCGACTGACTGGAGTCGTGTCTTCCTCCTGCCTAGAACCTAAAATTGTTAAAGAACCTCACTGATTTCAGATATGAACCTTTTCTTTAGGTAACCTCTTCTCTCGTAGATAGTTGGTAGATTTTCATCCTACCGAAAGAAGAGGTGAAGCTCGACATGTTTGAAGTACCTTCGAATCAAGGAAGGAAAGGTTAAACAAAGCAATAGAAAGGGAAAATTGTGTCAGCAACGTCGTGTTACTTCATCAAGATATCTCGGCTCTATCTCTGAAGGAAGTCAAGACGATAGATAGTACATTTCATCTAGAATTGGAGCAACCACCTAGGAAAAACCCGAAAGAAGGATCATCCTTCCACATAGCTTTCCTGTTTAGAACCTAAAACTGAAAAATAACCTCACATGATTCGGATTTGAGTCCGGGTTGTGATTAAAATCCAAAGTGTGGTCCTAAGCCCAAACCTAGCTAGATCGCCATAGCCTTTTGTCCCAATTTCCGAACCACCGGAATCTCGGGGACGAGATTCTGTTTAAGGGGGGTAGGTTTGTAATAGCCCCAATTTTAATAAATAGTAATTATATGCATTTTATATTATATTTGTTATTTCTGAAGCATTTGCATAAATTTTGCATTTGTAAATATCCTAATCAAAGTCTAATAGGTAACTCCAATCACAGCTCCAAAGAGAGACAACAATAAATACTTAAGAAATTCTCTGGGAAATAATTTAATTTTAATTAAACCTTACAACGTTTATCATAAATAAAAATCTTCTCAATACAAGTAACACAAGAATTTATTTACATCAGATCAGATTATGTTTTACAACTTTTAGTAATTTACAAAAATGTTAAAATAAAACTTGCATTGCATGTCGCCTAAAGCCTTCCTTGAAGTCTTGCCCGTCCATCGTTGTCCAGCCAAACCATCTTCCTCGACCCAATCCGAAATATCATTTGCAGCTCCATAGTCCGTCAACCAATCAAAAGACCATTAGTTGTTCAAAAGCAGTATAATAGAGTTAGAATAAAATAAATTGCCGTCAGTATACCATAGGAATCATCGCGGTTCCTAGAACTACCTACATTAGTCGGCACCTTGAGTATCGCGACTACCCACACCAACCTGGGTTAACCGACATCTTGGCTTTTTAAGTCACCTAGGCTAACCAGCATTAGTCAAGACCGGATACCCAAGATACCTAGACTAACCTAAGTAAATCGGCACCGTCTTATTTCCGTAGGTTTTCATCATTCAGCATTTAGGGAAATCCAAAACCTACGTATACTGAATTGCCTCAATTGTCGCAAATCCATTGCATAATGAATTGCTAACCATTGACCAAAAATGTCCAGCCCAAAAATATCTTAGGAGCCATCTGGATAAGCACAAATGCATGAGCATCATTAGCAATTTGCAATGACAGCTCATTCACCTCACCACCGCAAGCACCAGCCAGAGAGCCACCGAAAGCAAGCAAGAACAGAGCCAGCAAAGCACCGAGGACCTGACCCCTTCGGACATTTCCCAACCCATCGCAAAACCAAGCGAGGCCACACAATTCCTCCAAGACCAATTCCTTGGTGCACCCCATTTTCCATCTCTTCTCAGAAGTAAGAACCGAAGGCCAAACCAGTAAAGCCGACACACAAGCCCAACATCATTCAGTGCACCACCGAAGGGAATCAACAGCAAGACAACCAAAGCAAAGGCCAGGAGCAAATCACCATGCCAAGCCAAGCCAGCATCACCATCATCAATCGATCGCAACCACCAAGGAAAGCCAAGCCCAGAGCAGCCAGAGCAAGAGGAGGAAGGAAGCCAAGGAAGCGGGAGCCGGGAACCGAGGGGAGCACCAAGACAAACCAAGATCGCCACCCTCTTCTCCCGGCCCAAATATTACCAAGAGGTAACCCCAACCCATATCAGTTTGCACCACAAAGACTCAGCATGCACATCATTTGCACATCATCAATCACCAGACCTCAGTAGCATCAAAGCGCATTTCAGTCATCATCACAGAGCAATAGGGGTAGGAGTAGAGAGGGAGATCAGCCTAGGACTTACCTCAGTGGCAACCGAACCCAACACCCACCTCCACCATCAGTAGCATTCACCACCTCAGATGATCCTCCATAAGCATGCATACAAATAATCATCGAGCATTAATACTGAAATCAACTGGTTTTGCTAAAGATCAACATAACTGAAATCAAATTAGAACGGGGAACCAAATCTGGCAGTAGACCGAGGTAGGACTGGGCCGGTTCTGGAGGAGCCAAGGCGGCCGGCGGCCGGGAGGCCGAGCCGGCCAAACCGAAGCACTGGAGTAGGCCGCGCCGTGGTGAGCTTTGGACCGAGCCAGGGTAGGGGACCCGATCCCCTGAGGAAAAACCTGATCCGGGCCGGACCGGGGACGCCAGGGCAGAGCTCAGCGGCGGCGCAAGGCGCCAAGCCAGTCGAGGGGAGGCGATGTAGAGAACCGGAAAGAGAGAGAGAACCGAGGGCCGGCCGGAAGGGGGAGGAGCAGCGCAGAGGACCCAGAGGCGGCGCTTGGCCTCCGGCCGCGCCGGAGGAGGAGGAGAAGGCGTAGGGGCGCCGAGGGGGAGAGCAGCCGGAGGCGGGAGTGAGGGAGCCCAGGGACGGCAGCGGCGCTGGCGGCAACTGTAACACCCTGACTATAAGGAAGTCAAGATGTCACCTACATCCACTACTCTTCAATTGAATAACATCAAAACGCATGATAAGATGAAGCAAGTATTAAGATTATACGGAAACAAGTATTCATCATCAAGTTTTAATCAACGAAATGGAAGTAAACAATTCAGAAAGATAAGGTAAACAATGCCATGATGGCTTATTACAATGCAACACAAGTCATAATTAACGACATTAAAAGTCCTCAACTTGTTTGATATATGGTAGTGAGTGCAACGTGATGAACTACCCTCCACAAGATCATTCATCCTTGTCATTTACCTAAATAAGACAATAAAGCAAGAATGAGCCAAAGACTCAAACAAGCAATCAGATGTAACAACCAAACATAATACGAACAATATATCACAATCATAATTGGAACATTTATCAAAAGCGGATTTATGAATGGATGAAGTGGAATGGTGCATTGAAGGAAATGGACATATTGCAAAGATATACGCAGTATAGCGAGTGAATCACCCGTCGGTGTTCACTTAAAGTAATCGTATGAAGAACGTTTCATACGACCGTCCAACGTGGCCCACATTGGAATGGTGGACTCACGTAACGTGGCCCACATTGGAATGGTGGACTCACGTACCCATCCCGAATTGATGGGATTTTAAGTGCCCATATTGGAATTGATGGGTCTTACAAAAGTAATGTATGCATGTCATGATGTG
The DNA here is from genome assembly GCA_036346395.1 of Hsuehochloa calcarea. Classification (NCBI taxonomy): domain Eukaryota; kingdom Viridiplantae; phylum Streptophyta; class Magnoliopsida; order Poales; family Poaceae; genus Hsuehochloa; species Hsuehochloa calcarea. The sequence continues at coordinate 36,489,525 of CM070601.1, forward strand.
AACCCATGTCAATATTGAATAGTACTCATAAATGAAAAGAACACATGGCATTCATTTACAAATACGAACAAATGTAATCATTCAATCACACATCATACATGGCATCAATCATAGAATACAAATTACTTGCCTGCCGCGCTGCAACGGGTTAGGAGGTAATTGAGATACCCCTCCACTCACCGCTTCACCGCCTACAATATAAAATAATCGAAATGAGGGCAAACGAATATGGCAATGCTACACGTGTCCTCCCTCAATCTCTAGTCAAACTAACCAAATAAAAGTTCAATTTGATCAATTTACCCAAACATTTCAATTATCCCTAATCTGGCAGTTTTACTAGAAAATTCACCAATAAAAAACCGTAAGTCCAAAAGACCTGAAACCAGTGCTAAAATTTTCGTAACTTAACTGGCTACAAAACTCTAGTTGATTATAAACTCTAATTCGGCCAATACAGAGGTCTAACCATCCAATGAAAAACTTTAACTGCAGTCTGCCCAGAATTCAGAACAGCCCTAAAGAAAAGGCTCTAACTTTTAAACCACTGATCCAAATAAAGTGATTTTTATCAGCCTGGAAAGATGGTGAAATTATCTTCATAAACCTAGTTGGGTGGCCGACCTGATTCTGACTCTAACGAGATCAAAACCTAGGTGCTACCGACTATACCCAACATTTCTGACAGACAGATCAGTACGTAGTAAAACAGTCATAACTTTTAATCTACTGGGTGAAAATTCGTGATCCAGGTGCCAAAAGAAAGCTAATGAAATAATGAACAAATCTCTAGAAGGAGAAGACATCCAATTCTTCCTCTAAGACACCCAAAACCGAGTTACAACATTCTGTACCGAATCAATCTACTGACAGAGATTAAGCGGTACTACCAAAATCATTGAATCGACAACTCTAACGCAATCAAACAGCGATGGGGTCTCTCGTTACTCTTGTAGACCCGAAGAACGATGAGGATCAACTTCCCGAAGGTTGCTCCTCTCCTTCAATGGCCGGCCCCAAAACAGCGATGCCGAGGGAGACCCGGAGGCCCGGCGAAGGAAGAACCGAAGGTGAAGAGCTCCAGGGGAACACCAATGGCGGCCACCACCGGAGGAGGAGGCGCCTAGGAGGAGGTGCTGCGCCGTGTGGGGGAGAGGGGGAAGGAGGTGGCGGCTTGGGGGAGGGAGGAGGAGGCCGGCTAGGGTTTGGGGGAGTGGCGCCCCCCCCCCTTTTTGGCCGGCCCCTACATGGGCCGGCTGGCCCCTCTTGGGCCACTGGGCATGACTGGCCCAGTTGACGACAATAACAAATACCCCCCCCCGCTGTTTGGAAAATCTGACGAAAGATGTTTCTTTTAACCCCTCCGACTTCTTTCTTTTTACCGATTCGATTCCGGAAAGTTGAAAATCTCGATTTCGAATAAAATTTCTAAACAATTGAAACAAAACAACCTAGCTGGATAAAATGAGGTATTACACTCTAACCCCCTTAGAAAGATTCGACCTCGAATCTACGCACAAACTTCGAGAAAGATAGATGAACAGCTTAGGTAGTTACCTGAGACAAACAAGTCGGGGTATTGCTCTCGCAAGCGGGACTCCAACTCCCAAGTGGCCTCTCTCTCAGTCTGATGAGACCAAAGAACTTTGACATACTTTAGGGTCTTATTCCTCAGAACCCGTTCTGATTCTTCTAAAATCTTCCTTGGCGGGACTCGAAGGTAAGGTCTTGCTTGACAATCAAAGGCTCCAAAGGAATGACATGATCTGGGTCTCTCGTAAACTTTCTCAAAGATCGAAACATGAAACACGTTAGAACCCCACTCATAGAATCGGGAAGGTCCAAACGGTACGCTAGCTTTCCAATTCGTGCCACGATTGGGAAGGGTCCAACATACCTTGGACTAAGCTTCCCTTTGGTGCCGAAACGCACTACGCCTTTAGATGGCGATACTCTCAACAGAACTTCATTTCCCACCTCGAATTCCAAATCTCGTCTTCGACATCGGCGTAGCTCTTACGCCGACTCACAGGCGACCAACAAATTTCGCTAACCTCTCGCCCTCTAGCCATCGTCTGCGAACCCGGTCGGGACCCAAGATCGCCCGCTCTCCAACCTCATCCCAAAGACAACGGGACTGCACTTACGCCCATAAAGAACCTCGTATGGTGCAGCTCGAATACTGGAATGATAAATGTTGTTATAAGCAAACTCTGCCAAGGCTAAATGCTCTTCCCAATTCCCTTTCCAGGATAAAACACAACACCTGAGCATGTCTTCTAATGTCTGAATGGTGCGCGATCGTATCCATCTGTTTGGGGATGAAAGGTTGTGCTAAGACGGAGTTGTGTGCCCAATGCACTCTGCAAACTTTCCTGAATTTGGAAGCGAACTTGGCATCTCGATCGAAACAATGGTCTTTGGCACTCGTGCAAGCGCACAATTCTCGTGACATAAAGAGGAGCCAAATCGCTTGTCAATTGGTTGTACGAATAGGAATGAAATGTGCAGACTTACTGAACCGGTCCACAATTACCCAAATAGCATCCTTTCCTCGCTGCGTGCGAGGTAAACCAACCACAAAATCCATAGATATATCATCCCATGGCCAAACTGGTACCTCTAAGGGTTGCAATGATCCTGCTGGTCGCTTGTGCTCACCTTGACTACCGGGCACACCCCACATGAAGCCACATCTCATGCGATATCAATTTTCATCCGTTTCCACGAAACTTTTCTTTAAATCTTTGTACATCTTGGTCTCACCAGATGTACGGTATAAAAGTCGATGGGCCTCTTTCAAAATCTCCAATTTAACTCGAGACTCTGTGGCACACAAAGGCGTCCTTTAAATCGCAAAGAATCAAACTTATCCACACTGAAGTGACCTTCCTTTCCCTCAGGACAACGCTTCCTCACTCGTTGGAGCATCTGATCTTGCTGCTGTGCTACTCGCACCCGATCCGGAAGGGTGACTCTAAAATCAAGCGAGTCTCGATGCATGCGGTACCCATAAGCGAAGGAAATATCCATACGCTCAAAGTCGCAATAAGACAAGCGAGGATAGGAGGTGTCGCCTTACGACTCAAGGCATCGGCTACCACATTAGCCTTGCTTGGGATGGTGCTTGAATAGTAAGATCATAGTCCTTGATCAACTCTAGCCATCTCCTCTGTCTCAAGTTCAAGTCATACGGGTAAATATGTATTTGGACTCTTGTGGTCGGTGAATACATCACAAGATTCGCCGTACAAATAATGACGCCAGATCTTCAAAGCATGAATCACTGCAGCAAGCTCTAGATCATGGGTGGGATAATTCTGTTCATGCTTCTTGGTGTCTCGATGCATAGGCAATCACTTTACCATCTGCATGAGTACACAACCAAGTCCAACTATGGGACGATCTGAATAGATAGTGAATCTCTTCCCGTGCTCGGGAAGAGTAAGAATTGGAGCAGTCACTAATCTATCTTTCAAAGTGCAAAAACTGCGCTCACATGTATCGGACCACTGGAACCTAACACCTTTCGTGTCAATCGGGACATCGGTTTAGCAATGGTTGAGAAACCCTCCACAAACCGCCGGTAATAGCCAGCTAAACCCAGAAAGCTCCTTACTTCTTTAACATTGGTTGGTCTCTTCCACTCTACAACTGTCGAAATCTTGCTAGGATCCACTGAAATACCCTTCTGATTAATAACGTGACCCAAAAATCCAACTTCAGAAATCCAGAACTCACACTTCTTCAGCTTGGCATAGAATTGATTCTCTCTTAAAGTTTCAAGTACCAACCGCAAATGGTGGGTGTGATCCTCCTCGACTTGGAATAAATCAAGATATCATCTATGAATACCACAACGAAATCATCAAGGTATTGATGCGACATCTTATTCATGGCTTCCATGAAAACTGCAGGAGCATTCGTTAGTCCAAAAGACATAACTTTATACTCATAATGACCACACCTCGTAGAGAAAGCCGTTTTCTCAATATCCTGCTCACGAACTCGAATATGATTATAACCCGACTGAAGATCAATCTTGGAAAATATCTTAGCTCCTTTCAACTGGTCGAAAAGGTCCTCAATGCGAGGCAAAGGATACTTGTTCTTCACAGTCGCCTGATTAAGCGCCCGATAATCTATGCACATACGCCACCGCCATCTTTCTTTTTAATAAAAGAACAGCGCTCCCCAAGGCGATACGCTTCTGTTGAATCATACCTTTGGACAGCAGGTCGTCCAATTGTTTCTTCAATTCTTCTTGAAATGGCCGAGCTAAACGGTAAGGAGACTTGGACAAAGGCCGAGTTCCCGGAACAAGATCAATCCGGAATTCCACTTTCCTCACCGGAGGCATTCCAGGAAGTTCTATAGGAAAGACATCGGAAAACTCCTTCACAACTGGAATCTCCTCAATACGCCTCGAAGAATCAGTCTTCTCATTGAGGGAACAAAGTAATCCGATGGTCGAAGCACGACGGCTAGGGAATAGATTAGCCAGTACAAATACTGAATCAGACGGTGCGCTGCCCTGGAATACCAGTTCTTCACCGGAAGGAGCCAGCAAGGTCACCGTCTTCCAGAAACAACAAATCTTGGCACGGTAGTGGAATAACCAGTCCATACCCAGAATAACATCGAATGGTGCCAATTGAATAACCATAAGATTCGCAGTGAAAACCTCATCATCAATAAGTATAGAACAACCGGGACAGACGGTAGAGCTAGAAATAAGTCCTCTGGGAGCCGACTACCACCGACTCGAAATAAGTGAAAACTCAAACCCACTTTTCTAACAAACTCCAAAGACACGAACGAGTAAGTAGCCCCCGAATCAAACAGTACAAAAGCATCATGCGAATCCACAAGTAAAGTACCTGTCACTACATCAGGACGTCCCAAGGTCTCAGGGGTGGGCATGGCGTAGACCCCGATGCACCGGTGCGTAAGACGACCGACACTCTGCGACGGAAAGTCGGAAACTTGTTCTTTGGAGGAACAAGCAGCGGAGGTGCGGATGGTGCGGGATTCCAATAGAACCTGCGGGAGGTGCGGAGTAAAAGCTGCATTGGAACCCAAGGCTGGAGGATACCGTGGTGCGAGGCCGCCGTCAGTCCGAATCAACCTCTGTGGAAGCCGGAGGAAGAAGCTCGGGACGGTCTCCCATTTGATGATACTATTTGGATTCGCTTGCACATCGAGGACTTGTGGCCTCGCCGACCACATTCTTTGGCATGTTCCTTGAAGGAACATTCGAGCTCGATGCCCGTCACCACACCAAAACACTTCATACCACGACACGGGACAGGACGCAACTGTGGGGCGAAAGATGAAGAACGTGGCGCCGAAGAAGAAGACTGCCACTGCTGAACCGGACGGGAGTGTTGGTTCTTTTGAAACCTCTTAGCAGCGGGTCGCTGAAAAGACCCACCACCCCACCGAAACTCCGCTTACGCCACGGCCAGATCCACCGAGAGCAGCAGAACCACTAGCAACATGCCCTTGCGACGAAGGAGCTCTTTCCAACTCCATCCCTCTAGCCTGCTCAACCACCGAGCTAAAGTCACGTAGACCTGTTGCTCCCAGAATCTGGCGATACTCCTGATTGAGGCCCCGCCGGAACCTCTTAGCCTTCTCTTTATCATCACTTGCCACGGCTGGGACAAAGCGCGCAGTTGTTAAATCCGGCCTCATACTCGAATCTGACATTTTCCTTGCACAAAGGTCAGTAGTGATTGCTCCATCTTCTCGATGAAGGAGTCAGGATAAAACTGTGACCTGAACCTCTCCACAAATACCTCCCAAGTAACAAGACCCTGTGCTGGAGTCCTGGAAGACAGGACTCCTTCCCACCAGATGTCGGCCTGGCCCTTCAGCTGAAAGGCCACAAATCGCGCCTTCTGCGCGGATGCCAGCTCTAAGGCTCCAAGCGGCGCTCCATGTACCTCAACCATCCGCGGCTGAACGGTGTACTGCTCCGTTAAAAGTGTCCAGACGAAGCGACATCCACTCACGGAGGCATATCCTAGCCTCGGGTGGTACGATGGCGACAACGAGTTCCGCCACCGTCAAAGGCCGCAGGATGGCCGCCGCAATTGTTGGCGGAGTTGTTGATTCTCCCCGATTAGGTTACGAATGAGATCGGTATTGCGGCGGTGCTCGCTCAAGAACGGAGGCGCGGTGAGGAAATCTCCTCGATACCGGACCACCAACCCTTGAGACGAAGGCGATGTAGGCTGCCGGATCGCGCCACGACCACCACTACGGGTCGGTGGACGACCACGACCACGACCACGGCCTCTACCTCTTGCCATCTAAGAACAACACAACAGAACGAAAATCAAATACTTAGCTCAACGAACTGATAAACAAAATAAATGGGGACATAACCAAGCAATTGCGGAAAAACAATGGTTTACCCAACCCTTCCTATTGTGCACAGTGTGTCATTTTAATATTATTACCACGGACCTGAAGCCCGCTCTGATACCAACTGTAACACCCTGACTATAAGAAAGTCAAGATGTCACCTACATCCACTACTCTTCAATTGAATAACATCAAAACGCATGATAAGATGAAGCAAGTATTAAGATTATACGGAAACAAGTATTCATCATCAAGTTTTAATCAACGAAATGGAAGTAAACAATTCAGAAAGATAAGGTAAACAATGCCATGATAGCTTATTACAATGCAACACAAGTTATAATTAACGACATTAAAAGTCCTCAAATTGTTTGATATATGGTAGTGAGTGCAACGTGATGAACTACCCTCCACAAGATCATTCATCCTTGTCATTTACCTAAATAAGACAATAAAGCAAGAATGAGCCAAAGACTCAAAGAAAAATCTGTATGTAACAACCAAACATAATACGAACAATATATCACAATCATAATTGGAACATTTACTGAAAACGGATTTATGAATGGATGAAGTGGAATGGTGCATTGAAGGAAATGGACATATTGCAGCATATACCGGTATAGCGAGTGAATCACCCGTCGGTGTTCACTTAAAGTAATCGTATGAAGAACGTTTCATACGATCAGTCAACGTGGCCCACATTGGAATGGTGGACTCACGTAACGTGGCCCACATTGGAATGGTGGACTCACGTACCCATCCTGGAATTGATGGGATTTCAAGTGCCCATACTGGAATTGATGGGTCTTACAAAAGTAATGTATGCATATCATGATGTGAACCCATGTCAATATTGAATAGTACTCATAAATGAAAAGAACACATGGCATTCATTTACAAATACGAACAAATGTAATCATTCAATCACACATCATACATGGCATCAATCATAGAATACAAATTACTTGCCTGCCGCGCTGCAACGGGTTAGGAGGTAATTGAGATACCCCTCCACTCACCGCTTCACCGCCTACAATATAAAATAATCGAAATGAGGACAAACGAATAGGGCAATGCTACACGTGTCCTCCCTCAATCTCTAGTCAAACTAACCAAATAAAAGTTCAATTTGATCAATTTACCCAAACATTTCAATTATCCCTAATCTGGCAGTTTTACTAGAAAATTCACCAATAAAAAACCGTAAGTCCAAAAGACCTGAAACCAGTGCTCAAATTTTCGTAACTTAACTGGCTACAAAACTCTAGTTTATGGTAAACTCTAATTCGGCCAATACAGAGGTCTAACCATCCAATGAAAAACTTTAACTGCAGTCTGCCCAGAATTCAGAACAGCCCTAAAGAAAAGGCTCTAACTTTTAAACCACAGATCCAAATAAAGTGATTTTTATCAGCCTGGAAATATAGTGAAATTATCTTCATAAACCTAGTTGGGTGGCCGACCTGATTCTGACTCTAACTAGATCAAAACCTAGGTGCAACCGACTATACCCAACATTTCTGACAGACAGACCAGTACGTAGTAAAACAGTCATAACTTTTAATCTACTGGGTGAAAATTCGTGATCCAGGTGCCAAAAGAAAGCTAATGAAATAAGGAACAAATATCTAGAAGGCGAAGACATCCAATTCTGCCTCTAAGACACCCAAAACCGAGTTACAACATTCTGTACTGAATCAATCTACTGACAGAGATTAAGCGGTACTACCAAAATCATTGAATCGACAACTCTAACGCAATCAAACAGTGATGGGGTCTCTCGTTGCCCTTGTAGACCCGAAGAACGATGAGGATCAACTTCCCGAAGGTTGCTCCTCTCCTTCAATGGCCGGCCCCAAAACAGCGACGCCGAGGGAGACGCGGAGGCCCGGCGAAGGAAGAACCGAATGTGAAGAGCTCCAGGGGAACACCAATGGCGGCCACCACCGGAGGAGGAGGCGCCTAGGAGGAGGTGCTGCGCCGTGTGGGGGAGAGGGGGAAGGAGGTGGCGGCTTGGGGGAGGGAGGAGGAGGCCGGCTAGGGTTTGGGGGGGAGTGGCGCCCCCCTCTTTTTGGCCGGCCCCTACATGGGCCGGCCGGCCCATCTTGGGCCACCTGGGCCGCGGCCTGCGGCCCAGGTTGACGTACAATAACAAATACCCCCCCCCCCCCGCTGTTTGGAAAATCTGACGAAAGATGTTTCTTTTAACCCCTCCGACTTCTTTCTTTTTACCGATTCGATTCCGGAAAGTTGAAAATCTCGATTTCGAATAAAATTTCTAGACAATTGAAACAAAACAACCTAGCTGGATAAAAATGAGGTATTACAGTCGCGGATGGCGTGGCAAATACAGTGACCAAGCGGGAGCCGAGGGCGGCTGTGAGGAAGCAAGAGAGAGCGAGAATGAGAGAGACGGAGCGACCGAGAGAGCCGGGAGCGAGGGCCGAGAGGAAATAAGGGGAAGAGAGAGCGTCGACAGAGAGATAAGGGAGAAAAGGGGCTTCGGCCGAGAGGGGATCATGAAGAGAGAGAGAGAGATAGAGAGAGAGAGAGAGATGTGATTAGGGATTAAGGGTTTATTAAAATTTGGAATTAAAGGAGTAGTACAAATAAATTTTAGTGTATAGTAATGACTATAGTTTTAGCTGTTTAAATTGATGTTAATTAGTAAGGACTATTAATGCCATATAAATATTACAATCGATCAAATATAAGTCGCGCATGATTAAATATCCGTAAATCGACTCATAGAAAATAAAATCAAGCGAAGTGTATATAAATTAATCTGAGACTTTAGGGATGAATTGACCGCCATTTGTATTCACCTGATTAAATACAACGACCTGTTGTGTTATAAGTTATTCGAAATAGATTAATTAAATCTAACACTGCGACTGCAGATAATAGATGTGCACACAATCACCATCAAAGTCTGCCGAAAGAATAGAACATATTAGATGATTGATTTTGACTGTAGAATCATCGTGATTGTATACATAGAATGCCTGGAGAGAGAGTGTTTGTGAGCACTAGGTGTCCTGTTAAGGAAAACAACATCACCTAAACTCTAGGTATCGTCAGTCATTATAATTCCACCAGAAATTGAATTAACTTTAACAAGTCCATAAGAAATTGAATTTTTATTAAACTACAATCTATACCTAAGTGCATATAGAATCATAACCTCATTAAAATGTATTTTATCATGCATTTTTGAGCATTTTGGATTTCTCGATTTTATTGGTATTTATTCGCTTTTGTATTTTCTCTCTAGATTACGAATTGCGCGACGGAAATAATAACGCCTCCGAGAGTTAAAAAGTGGACATTCCATAAGGCAAGCATCCTCTCTGCACCATGTTGATCCCAATTTTTAAACCGTAGATTTACGAAACACAGTGATACTGTTGCATGCTAATTTTCTTAAAAATTATTTGTGATTTGTCAATAGGTAGTTATAACCTGACAATTGTGGCTTACCTTAAATCTGATCATACACTCAACCTTAAGATAGTGTTTTTATACTAAGATACTTATTCCAGTAATTGCTTAGCCATGCAGTCTGTAGTGTGTCAATTTTATTTTGCCAATCTTGAAAATATTAAGTGAATTTTATTTATTTTGATTCTTTGTTCAGTTTATTTAAATTTGAAATGAAAGCAAATTTTGTTTATTCACACTGATTTTAAATCCGGACAAGTGGATGCTAGTGATGGTGCCTTTGTGCACGAGATTGGGAAATGTGGTTGTCTTGTCTGGATTGATTAAGGACTCAACATTGACTAGATGATTCAAGCACCAACGTACTTCCACACGCAGTGTATGGGCACTGTTTGGTTAAGTAAAAGGTTAATGCTATTGAGTTGGAAAACAGCAAAGTAAGGACATGTGTATTGATTTCATATGGCATAGATGCTTAAGTCTTGGGCGTGTCGTATGCCATGTGGAGTTTATATCAATATCGGTGTTCTTAGGAGGGTGAGGCCGTACATCGTTCCATCACATGTACGTACCTTAAGAACTCGATTGCAATCTAATATGTGCGATTATGCACGAGTTCGCATTAATTATTTGGATCGGCATTCCCGGCACAACATGTGTACCCCGGTTGGCAGGTTCTAGTAGTAACTTGTACTAAGCGGGATCAGTCGCACATGGGTATTCCAGCTCAATAGTGTCAACTTGTTGAAAAATACCAAATCTTAGTTTACCCGGCCGGCATACCAAAGGCAGTGTGCTATTATTCCGGAGGCTTACGGGCGAACTAAGTCGTGTGGGTAAAGATGTACACCCCTGCAGGGATTAAAACTATTCGAATAGCCGTGTCCACGGTTACGGACAACGATTGAATTTGAATAGCGCTTTGTATAAATTTTGAAAATGAAATTTTGTGTGGGAATTGTTTTGGCATGAGAGGGTATCATGCAAGGTGTTGCTAGTGGTTGTAGCCACTTAACTTTGGTACAAATTATGATTATGCTCTCTTTTACTTACTGTTTTAGTCCAAATTGATTTATAAAATTGCTTTGCTAAAACTTTGTAAATGTAGGTTAAGATGTATTGCTTTCTGCAAAATTTAACCATTATAACCTTCCTGTTGTTAACCTTATGCATCTACAAATTCTAATCCTTTGTATAGGACCTCTCAAACACTTTATTTTAAATAGTTTGTGTAAGTCTTGCTGAGTACCTTTCGTACTCAGTGGAATTATCCACTTGTTGCAGGTAAAGAACGCCCTAGAAATATTTCAAGTTGAAGCGATTACGGGGTTACTTCGGCTTTAATCCCAGTCAAGTTGCCCTTGGGTTGTGGCGCTCCACTGGAGATTTTATTTTATTACTTCTGTTTCCATTTATGGTTTACTTAATGTTTCCGCTGTAAATTTTTATTAATGTATTCCAATCGTGTATGCTTGTGATATAATGTTGTAAGGATATGTCTATGTTAGCAGCTCATCCTGGGAGCTAACATGAGAGGCATATCCGGGAACCTGAATATTGGAATTGTACCTTGTTAATGATTATACTTCTAGTATTATTTTTAATTGAGACTTGATTGTTCTTGATTAAAATTTTTACTTTTGGTATGATTATTAATTTGGTATAAACCTCAAATATTCCGGGGTCCTCACAAAATCTTTCCAGATCTCCTTTTCCAGTTGCTTAACAAAACTAGGAGTGGCAGCAACTGCGAAAGATTCCTTGTCATAATAGAAGGGTACCTTAGCCTTGCGAGGTTTGCGCTTAAGAGATTCACCGCTTCAACCTCCTCGGCCCGATAAGCTGCGACCTCGGCTTCAGATATGGCTCGATTGCGCGAGCTTTGTAGAGGGTCTGGTCGAAAGACCAGAGCTCGAGCTTGCTCATCCCTTGTCGGCAGATCTTACAAGTCGACGTCTCTTAGATGGAGGAGCCGAGCCTCTGTCTTTCGACAACCCTGTGCCAATAGTCATCAGTACGACTTCCTCGTCGTCCTGACGATTTTTCATGCCTACTTTACGTAGCGCAAAGCGTAAAAAGAAGAGTCACTAACGATCGTAAGTTTTTCTACGACCGTTGCCAAGTCGTAAGTTTTTATCGACACTTTCTTGATCGCAAGACTTTCTCGATCACCATTAGTCGTAAGTATCTTCTACGACTATAAAGTCCTAAAGAAAGAATCAAATTTTTGATTACCTTTAGGCGCTCTATCTTTTCATCTGCGGACAAAGCCGTAATGATTTGAGGAACCGCCACTCGGAGTGGCGGAGATTTCTCACAGATGAGTCTGACTCTAGAGTCAACCTCGGCTGTGAAAGATGCGTAAAGCAGATAAGAATTTTAGACAATGTTGAGGAAGACCAAACCGAAAGCTAAGTCGACAGTTACTTACCCTCGTTGTAATCTCTGGTTGGGTCTCCTCTCCCCGAGTATCTCCACATAGGAGATGCTCGTTTCTTCAGGGGACTAATTCGGCGTGTGATAAAATCTTTTACAACATGCCATCCGTCGATCCTCTTCTTTCAAGTCCTTGATGGCTTGAATATAGGGGCAATCCGGTGATATCTTTGAGTCGAGTCCCATGAAGATTTCTTCTCAGCGACCCTCCCGCAAAGAGAGGTGTCTTGAGGTGACTTTCGATAAAACCACCTCTTCCTCCACCCCGCCATGAAGACCGGGTAAAACTCTGAATATACTCCTTCGACTTGAGTCGTGGAGCTTCAGACCGCAGCTTCCGGCGATTCCGGTTTGACGAGCCATCCCATAATAATATTGGAATAGCTCGAGGTCCGCCGGAATCCCCAGTACGCCTCGCATGCAGTACACGAAGACACTCAACATGGTAATGGAATTAGGACCTAAGTTCACCAATTCCACCCCAAAGTGCTCGAGTACCATTTGTAAGAAAAGGGTGAGCAGCGATCGGAGGTCGCACTCACAATACGCTTGGAAGGCGAGGATTTGCCCATTTTCCCAGGGCGCCGATCTTCGCCCAATAGCCGAATCCACTTCACGAGCCTTCTCTGGAATCTTCCGGCGTCGACCAAGATTTTGATCTTGGCGCATCCATCTCCGATTCTTCCCATTCGAAACTCTCTTGGCCATTTCGCTCGAAACAAGAAGTTTTTGATTGGGTTGGCGGCGAGAAGATGAAACCTAGTCAAGACGGAGAAAGCAAGAACTTCGAAGAACAATGAGCGATTTGAGGAAAAGGTAAAATCCAAGTCTAACTCTGGTGAGTTTTTATAACCGCACGATTGCCACCGCCGGAAACCGTCTCGTCTATAGGTCTATGGGAGTTGGTTGCACCGCCGAAACCGCCTCATCGGACAGTCGTGAGAGTCGCTTGCAATTCCCGGATGGTCCGTTCGAGAAAATTAGGTGCGATTGTCACCCCCAAGCGAAATTACTTTCTTGACCAAGTCTTTACGGGAAGGAAGTATCAATCGGAAGGGTTTTTCTCCGATCCTCTACTACGACCACTTCATGGTCGTAGGGTTTTTACGACTTTTGATAGTCGTAAGCAATCTTCACGATTGCAACCGCTTGAGAACCGCCTCATCAATGATCCGGGAGCCGTTTGCAATTCCCAGACGGTGCGTTCGGAAAATTAAGTTCGCTTTGTCACCTCCAAGCGAAATTACTTTCTTGACCAAGTCTTTACGGTCGAAGGAAGTATCAATCGGAAGGGTTTTTCTCCGATCGTCCTACTACGACCACTTCACGATCGTAGGGTTTTTATGACTTTTTTGATAGTCGTAAGCAACCTTCTTTACCAAGTAAATTCCTGGTCAAAGTAGCACTCAAATGTCGAAGAGTTTTTCCTTCGACCATTATTCTACGACATTTTCATAGTCGTAAGTCCATTTGCAAATCCTTCACCAAGTAAGTTACTTTCACTTGAAGCTGGGGGGCTAGATGACGAGGATCTAATAATCCTCATTTTATCTTTTATCTATAATTCTTATTATGGGTAAATATGATATCACATAGTCCCCAGAAGTACCCCTTATATTTATAAGGGGGAGACCTACCAAGTGATTGTAAGATCTTCTACAATCACCCCCATAGTCGTAAGTCTTACTACGACTATGTCATGGTCGTAAGTCCTTCTACGACCACTACCTGGTCGTAAGTCTTTCTCGACCATTACCCGATCGTAAGTCCTTCTCGACTATTGCACATCGTAAGCTCTACTACGACTTATACCCAGTCGTAAGTCATACTACGACCAAGTAAACCACGACCACCTTATAATCAAACCTACAAGCGAGTGGGTCCAATTGATTAAGGAATCCGAACGATCCATACGCACTATTATTCTGCGTAGTAATAGTGCTTAAATACCCCATTACCTCTGAATGATAACTGCTAGACGGCGTGAAGAAGCCAATGCGCCGGTAATTACTACCATCATGCGCCCATTACTGGCTTAATTAAGGCGCCTCTTCCGTAGGACAAAACGGCTACTTCTTCACGACTATATAAAGACATCAATCAGAGGGTGCAAGGGAGGGCAAAAACAGAGCAAGTCAAGAAGAAACACAAGTACTGTTCTCTGTAATAGTCTTAGTTTCTTGCTTGATCATCGAGAATACAGTCAATACAATACACACACAAGAGTAGGGTTGTTATTCTCCCCAGAGAAGGCCTGAACCTGTCTAAACATCCCGTGTCAACCACTCTGCGTGATTTCATCTCTAGGAGACCCCCCGAATCAAATAATCTTTACGTAAGATCGGTTCTAATACACCGACAAGTCTCATGTCGATTCCTTCGGTCTTTACCATCCTTAGGGTGCTAGAAAGCTAATACGCACCTTCTTGTAGCACTTTGACGGGGATTAAAATATCTATGTTTTACTTTAATACATAATAGAATATCATGTCTTTGTGGTCATAACCCCTAGGGCTAACGATCCATGTGCTTGTAAGGATTCTAGAAGATACATAAAGAGTACCCTGGTCAAGTGAGGTCCTTCACCCAATCCCCGACCAGATGGCCGCTCATGAAAGCTATGAAATGACACTTGGATTCGAATCCAATTATATTCCTTACCGTTTGATGAATGGAACACATGTCATTTTTGTTTCATACCATGCGACGTTTTATGGTCCTAAGATACTAACAATAACCACTATACGGCTGAGTGTCTCACATACTCTAACCGATGACTAGTTGTTGTTTCATTAATTGTAACTGAACCTCCGACCAGGTGTGTCACTTCCAACAGGTGTCTTCTCTAGGAGTAACTGTCACCTCTTCGATGGTTATTTAAAGACGGAGCACAGAGGAACAAGGGCATCAGATTGAAGCATCACAATCGACATTAGATTCATGTTTCTACTCTGATTCAATAGGATAGCAAGCACTATGCTCAGTGAAGAAAGGATTAGTCCACTACCATCTTGAAGGCATCCCCTGTAAAGGATCCAATTCATAGCAATAAAGTGCAACCCCATTCTTGGAAATAAAGAGTAATGCCATTCTATTCCAAGAACTCTTTTTCATTTTTCTCTATTTTATTTTGTCAGATTGGTGACTTGATCGTCGATAGCTGGCACCGTCCGTGGGGAAGAAGGCATTTAGTTCTTTAAGATGACTTCACTTAAGCATTCCTCATTCACTCCTTTCACTCCGTCATTGATCATGCGAACATGGCAGGGACTTGGGATGAGAAAAACTAGTTCGATTTGGCTGACTACTCTGACCTCGACATGAGTGCATGCATCCGTGCCATGGAATAAAATGGGATGTCGCCATCATCCTCCTCCACTGGCCCGCCACTCATTGAAACCAGCGAGATCGACCGAATGGATGAGGATATTTAACACCGCCATCCATGGCGCTTCCGGAGGAACCGGTTGTTCTGACCAAATTGAAATATTCGAATACTTCTGCAAGCTCAGTCAATCTGACCAGAAAGAACGATGACAGTAGCCCAACATCAGAGAGTCAACGTACTCTCAATGTTATCATGGGCGACCGGTATTTACCAATGGCTCCTACGTATTCCAGGAGCCAAGTGACACTTAGTGAGAGTGCCAATGATGTCACCATTACCAATGGCTCCTACGTAATCGCCGATCGCTCCCCATCGTGGAGTCTCCTAACGAAGCTCTGGAAGGTTCTCCCTTAGCTACGACGGGAGCTTGTCAGAAGATCGCTGTTATTGTCACGAGGTTAACGCGATCAGAGATACTGGTCAGGATGCCATGCTTAGTCCACCATGGCTTAACCCACCACCACCTACTCATGAAGATGGTATGGGTGCTCAAACACCACTTGTCGCAGGCGAACGAACTAATGGACACCAATTAGTTAATCTGCTTGTCCCTATCCCACAACACGTGATAGGTCGGGAGGACAAGACAGAAGGTCGGAAGAACATTCGACTCATCGAACGCCCACTACTAGCAGCAATTCTCCAAGACCTTTAGTAACCCTACAAAACTTGCGACGAGTTCATGATATCTTGAAAAACCCAGATCCTACTCTGGTAGAGACTCCGGGTTATGTTCAAGTTTTAGGAAAGGTGTTGGAGATCCTCTAGCAAACCATACAACATACAGAAATGTACCAGGAGCAAAGGAATTCACAAAGTCAAATCATGACTTCTTCCCAGTGCTCCTCCCTCAACAGGGGATAACATGGTTAAACGGAGGACCGGACCATGACCCCCTCATTGATTCTGACCAGGAATTACGAGGAAAGATGGCTCTTCTCAGCAGTCACTCCTCCTCCTTGTCGAGAGGAACAACATCTTGGTTTTGGCGACCTTCGGCATCATCTGAACCAAGCAGGTGGTCATAGACGTCACACTAACATACATGACTGGATTGGCACACTAGAGACACAGTATATTAATCTAAGGAATCATTCCCCAACTGAATACAATTTGGCTCCTTTTTAAAGAAGGCGCTACGACTCGATAACAGGTTGTCGAGCCTTCTCAGCAGGGCTCCAAGATGTATGCTGGCCAGACAGATTCCGACCAGTCAACGTAGAGAACTTCAATGGGACTCAAAACCCATTAGAATTTCTTCAGATCTATACTACCGCCATCAAAACTATCAGTGGTAAAGACAACGTGATGGCAAATACTTGCCCACCGTTATTGAAGGATCTGCCCGGTCGTGGTTGCTCAACCTACCAGTCAGATATATCTACAATTGGGAGTAGCTCTATGATATATTTATCACATACTTTCAAGGCACGTACAACCGCCCCGGAAAAGAAGATGACCTCCATCGGATCAGGCAAAAGACCAATGAAACTCTTCAACAATATATCAAGAGGTTTAGGTAAGTTCGAAACTCTATTCCAAAGGTCACAGAGTCTTTCGTTATCCAGGCATTTAAAGCATGATTAAGGAATCGACGCTTTACAGAGGATATTGCAACGAATCCTCCCCGAACGACCTTCAAACTTTTCAATATGGCTAATAAGTATGCAGCCGCTAACGAAGTGGTTGAATGGTGTGAAACTATTGATCGAAAAGACAAAATGCCCTAATCTGACTTGGAGAAACGAGAGAAGAAAAGAAAAAAAATTCTCTCAAGGGTAAGAAGAATCACAAGTTTGATAACAAGGAAGTCCATTCGATTCCAGAAAAATTTACCAAGGGCAAAAAAGACTTTTCTGGTTAGAACACGGGAAAGGTTCCGACCGGTAAGTACAAAAGAACAAAAAATGGTGTCCACTTCACCAGGCAGCAGGACACAATCTGCACACCTACCGAGCCTAGCAAAAGAAACTAGAAGATTACTACTCAGGTAAAGGTCCCTTCCCCTCCATAACAGAACTCAGCGAACCAAGTTCCAAGAAGGATCATGACGATGATCAAGAAGTGGAGTACCAGGAGCCTCAACACACTGTGGATATGATCTTCAGCAGATCCTCCTCATACGAGTCAAGACGTCATCTGAAGGCCGTGGGGAGAGAAGTAAACCTTGCTGAGTCTCCATCGCCATCAAGCCATCCAGGTGGTCGAAAACAGTTATCTCCTTCAGCAAAGAAGACTGCTCCATCCCACCGGCTCGACCAGGTAGGTTCCCTATTGTTATTGATCCTACTATTAATAACTACTTAATTGGGTCTTAATAGATGGAGATAGTTCTTTAAATATTCTGTTGATGGGGCATTGGAAGAAATTCACATTCCCAGGTCGAAAGTAAACATGTGAAGTATGTTTTCCATAGTGTAGTTCCTAGTTCTACTGCTAAACCAATAGGACAACTATCCACTAGTACAAAATAGGCTATCCTAGACGCTTCATCATAGATGGTTCCTTTGGAACCATCTGTGTTGTACTCATCACAAGCGGTTCATGTGATATGTAATTATCACAGACGGTTCCTTTGTAACTGTCTGTGATACTTACGTATCACAGACGATTTGTAATTGGAACCATTTGTGATGTGTATTTATCACCAATAATTTGTAATTCGAATCATCTATGATGTTTATCACAGACGGTTTGTAATTGAACCATCTGTGATGTTTAAGCTTTTCGGTTCCTACGCGATGCGTCTCTTTGTATCATGTGCCAACAGTGTCTCTTCGTCTCGCGCATCGACGTTACGATTTGTTTCTGTGATGTCTTTCATATCCTCCATCAACAACCAGTGCAGTTAAAAAACCTTGATCACTACAGTATTGAAAACTCACAGACCGTACATCATGCTTCATGGTGAGCACACAGAGCATGACGGTGGGTACCAAGGCGATCGATATCAATCTTCCTCACGATGTCGTTGTCAAGATCATTTGCCTTGTGGCCGCGAGCCCTCCTCAGCCCATGGCTGACCTATGCAGCATACGAGCCATGTAGTATACTGTTTGTTGTGGCAATCCATCCATGTATTCATACATGTTAGCCTTTTAATTTGACTACAAAAATATGTCACTAATCTGACTAGCAACAATACCCTTAATTTGGCCTTAATTTTAATTTTCTCTTATGGAATAATTCCGACGTGTTGAATTGTGTATGTATATTGTAGTTGCAAGGCCATGTACAAGGCGTCCAAGGAGCGCACTGTGGGGAGGTGCGTGACGCTGGAGCGGGAGGAGGCAATAAAGCGGCTGGAGAACGACCGCTACCTCACCGTCGTCAACCACCTGGCTGGTGCTGGCAACCCGGAGGCCTACTTCATCATCGGCCTCACGCTCGTCTTCGTGTACCAGGACATACAACATGACCTCGTGTTCCTTGAACGGGGGGTTGTCGCCGGCCAGAAGGCTGTGGCCTACGTGCTCGGCCTCTTCCTCTACATGGCCAGTGAGGTGTGCGACGTTCGGAAGCAATAGATCAGCCAGGTCGAGGGCAAGCCAGTAGGTGGATGTGAGACGGCCAAGAGGATCAACCGGGAGTGCTAGCGATGCCGAAGGCTCGCTGTGGATGCGGTCCAGGCGGTGATGTGGAAGATGACCGAGCCACTGCATCGGGTGTGGGCACTGTCGGAGGACGGCCACTGGTGCACGAGCACCAGCTGCGGTGTGACAGAAGGGTGGGACGACTACGTCGTCTTCTGCAGCGACGACTATAGGATTAAGCATAAGTACGCTAAGTTCTTTGGACTGGTGTTGAGCTACTTGTAAAATTATCGGTTTTTTCAGTAATACTCCTGATACTAGCAGCCGTAAAACAGAGCATTTTTTCGATATGGAAGGAACTACCATAGGAGGTTTAGTGGGATAAACCATCTGTGACACGTATTACAGGTGGTTACAAACTATAACAGTTTGTGATGTGTATTTATCACAGACGGTTATTAACAAGAACCGTCTCGGGTAATCATTTTTTTCAGCGGTCGTCCATGCAGTATGAAGAATATGAGAGAGAAGCCACACCAACTTCATCAATCTTACAATTTCACGAAGTATGGCTGCCAGGAGATCGCATGAAGAGGCTATTTCGCTGGCATTCCTCTAGACACAACTACAGGACTCAAAGGTGTCTAAGCAACATAGGAGGAGGATTTTTGTCATAACCCCAAATTAATTAATGATAATTAGTATGCATCTCATCAGCATGCAACATGTTTTGAATCAATTGCATAAAGTATTGCACTCAGAAAATCTCAAACAATTGTCAAACATACACTTCAAATTGAACTCCCAAAAGAAATCAGTAATAAAAACATATGAACATCTTCTGGAAATAATTTATTAAAATACTATATTAATTATCATGAATTAATATATTTTTTCCAAATATTTGGGACTAGTTTCAACCCTCAGAAAATTGAAACCCAATTTAATGACCTACTTTGTGTTTGAATTAAAATATACAATTTGAAGTAAACATTGATGTTTCAAATTTTATATGGGTACTAGCTTACTCCAGCAATCCCTCTTATTTATTTTATATTTTTAAAAATTTATTAGCTATATTTTGTGGCTCGGTCAAACGTGAATCAATGAAATTCTAATTGAGTCAAACCGGTATTGTTCCTTGGGCGTGGACCAAACCCCGGCTCGAACGAGTTGACTCGGCGGAACCTCCTAGCTGCACCAGAACACCTGGTCCGAACCTGACTATGGCTCGCGCCTAACCACCTTCCGTCACTGCCAACTGGGCCCACCGTGTCACGACCATATTCCACCTCATGCCGGCTGGAGCTCAGACGCTACACTCCACGCGACGTCTCTCCTCTGCTGCATGCCATTGTCGCCTTGACCGCACCACCCCTTCCGGCCAATCCTGAGCTAGGCCTCTTCGCACTGCCTCTTTTTTGTCCATCGCACGCCCTTAACCTGCCTCCAAACCCTGGCCATTCCCTCACTTCTCCTCTCGGGGCTGTGGAGGAGGAAGCTAGTTCTTGCTTTCCTTTCGGGTAAAATCCTCACCGAGGCATCCCTCTTCTTCTTCTTCCCTCATCGTCTCCATTTTTGCTAACCCAAGCTCATCATTCTTCTTGTAGCTCTCGGAACGCCACCGTGCCCTCGCTGTTTCCAGAGTGCGCACCGAAAGCCACCTCCGTGTCATATCCATCTTCTTTGGGTATTATCATTGCTTTTTCATGTCACCTTGGGACATGGGGAATAAGTCTCAATTCCCCTCATCTAATTCTCATTTGGAGGAGCTTGTGAATTTTGGGTTTGCCCAATGGTCGGCCGAAAACACTATTCCTCATCCAAATGTCATCTCGGTAAGTTATTCTCCAATCGCTTGTGATGACACCATCTCTGTGGCATTTCTTGGCAATCCCGACCATCCTTTGCTTTCCATTTTGCTCAGGTCAATCTCTCCACAGGGATGCGAGCGCTGGCATCACCATTACCGACGCTAGCTTCTCCGGCCTCTTCTTCGCTTTGGTAAGCTTCAGTGGACCACGTCATTAGGATTTAATTACTCTACTTAGTAGTTAATGACTATTATTTGTCGGTAAATCACATGTTAGTTGAATTAATGACCGATTGTCAGTCTATGACATGTGGGCCCGAGGCCATTAGTGCATAGTAATTAGCCCACATGGACCATATGCACTGTGCTGTGGACTATTGGTCCACACACTCTTTGATGAATCGAGTCTATGACATGCGGGGCCCACCTGTTAGTGCATATTAATAAATGAAAAGAAAATTAAAAATGCACTATTCATCGACCCACCCATCGCGATCGTGGCTATACATACCAAGAAGACAAGTAATAAATGCTTTAGAATATTTGAAATCCATTTATTTAAACACTAAAAAATTAAATAACTTCAAAAATGCATAACTTCATTTTAACTCCAAATGGAATGAAACCAGTGCTGATAACTTTAATTTTTGATGAAATTTATTTCAAAATAGGTTTCAAACATGTCTCTATAGCATAGTATATAGTTTTGGAAAATGATCTACAAGTCCATTATCTTTTAAAGTAGAAAAATGTTGATAGCTTTGAAACATCATAACTAATTCAAAAAACTCCAAATGAGATGGACCAAGTTAATTTGAGCTTATAATATTATTCTCTATCTACCTGTATAATCCTTTATCTCCCCACTGCTCTGCATATTTTGGCCAAATAATTAAATTTAATGAATAGTGACAAATTACATTTTCGGGAAGTCTGAAATTCAAACTACTATAACTCTCACTTACTAAATCCAAATAAAATAATTATTTCACCTAAAATCATCTAAAATCATTAACTAGCCACTGTAGAAAAAACATGCATTTTTTAGCATTTTGATTTTTGTGGTATTTCTCGGTGTTTATCAGTATTTTTATTCTATAGAACCCGAAGCGATCAATGTAGACTCTTACGCCATCGAGAGTGAAAAATTGAACTTCTAGAAAGGCAAGCATCATTTGAAATTTATTTTCTGCATCATATTGATCCCACTTTTAATACACTAGTGTTCGAAATGCAATGATATTGCTTGCATATATGCTATTTTCGATATATCATTATGTTGTGAGTAGTTAGCTATGTCCTACACTTAATGGTTATTCTTGACAATTCCCTTATAATTATGCTTAAGATAGATGCTTGTGATGATGTGAAGGTCATGTGTTGAATGCTTAGCCATTGCGGGTCTAGAAAACGCAATAGGTCAATTGAAGGGATTAGCTCGTCAATTGTGGGAGACACATACAATTCTTATTTTTCATTTTTGTCCAAATTGTTATATCTGGTTGTTGAGTCAAAAACTTGTTGTTGTTAAATGGTTTTGGATCTAGACAAGTGATTGTAGTGTGGGTGATGTTATGCACGAGACTCGGGTTTGTGGTTGTCTTGTCCGAACCGTTAAGGACCAAGCCATGGGCTTTCATTCCAAGTATTGAGCGTGCTATCACATGCAGGATATGGGTACCGTATGGTTAAGTAAGGGGAATGTTTTATTGTGTTAAGTCCCATAGTGGTGTGAGGACACTTGTGTTTGATCATTTGTCCGTAGGAGTCGATGTAATTTTCTATAGTGTGCATGGGAGCGCCACTTTTTCATTATTTACATTGCATCGGTATTTTCCAATACAACTTGTGAGCCCGCTTAGCAAGTGCTATCCGAAGCTTGTAGTAAGTATGGGCTTTCTTGCTAAAAATGACTGTATCTCGATTCTCCGCAACCGGTATACCTAAGGAAGTGTGTCATTTTCCAGAGGGAACCGGAGGCTTACGTGCTAGTCAAGTCATGTGGGTAAAGTATGTCACATCCCCAAATTAATAAAAAGGGTTACTATGCATCTCATTAGCGTGCTTCATGTATCCCAAGCATTTACATTAATTATTGCACTAGGAAAATCTTATTCGAATGTATAAACATACACTTACGAAAACAAACACTAAAGGAAACAGCAATGAAAACATATGAACATCCTTTGGAAACAATTATTCAAATACTATATTAATTATCATGAATTAATATATTTTTTCCAAATTTTTATTACCCGAGATGAATCTCGGAAATTTCACACTTGATTAATCACCTATGTTTTTGGGAATTTAAAATATACCAAATAAAACTTAAACATTGGGCTTTCCCAATTTTTATGGGTACTAGGTCATCCCAGGAGCCTCTCTAAATTATTTCTCATTTTTATGAATTTATTTACCATAATTTAAGGCCTAGTCAAACTAGAAGATCCAAATTTAAAAATCAGTCAAAGACCACACTGTTCCTCGGGCTTAAGCCGGGCGCATAGTACCCGGCCGAGCCCAACGCAGCCGCCTGTTCAGGACGAACCCACTCAGACGCTGACCCTCTAATCTAGATCCATCGACTGATCTCCTCGCGCACGCCCCGCTCTTTCCTTCCCTCTCACTCTCTACCGCCGGGGCCCGCACATCAGACTCGTCTTCCTCCGCTGTCGCCCGCGCAGAACTCGCTCACCACGCACCCGCCATGCTCTGCACCGCTCCATGGATGGTGTGACTCCACCGCGCAAACAAACCTATCCCAGGGCTTGAACTCTAACGCCACCTCCTCTCCGTCCCTCATCTCCACTTAAATCACCCCGTGCACTCCATTCTCCGCCATTCTTCCTCTCGGCACCAGAGGAAGAAGGAGCCCGCATTGCTTCGACTCTCGAGTAAGCTTCGCTTCCCCCCCCCCTCCCTCTTCACCTTCGACCAATGGAGTTTCCATTTTTGCTAAGCCTTGGTCTCGATCTCACATGTAGCGCTAGGACACGCATCGTGCTCTAGTCGATTCTGGAGCACGCACCGAAGACCTACCTCGGGCTAGCCTCGTCTTCGGTGAGTGTTAACTTAGGACTTGTGCATCATATCAAGCCCCCATGCATGGTATTGAGAACCCCTCGACCAATTTTGCCAATGTGTCTCAGGAGTAGTGGCATTGTGAGATTATCTCTTTTCGGCCGAGGTCTTCGTCTTCCGCTCCGGCCGGTGAGGCATTTTCGAATTCCCTCGAGTTACACCATCTGAGTACCACCCTTTAGCTTTTCCATTAGCTGTTTGTCCCTCCATGTGCTCAGGACGACCTCTCCTCGCAAGCAGTGGCGCCGTAGTGGACTTCCCCGTCGCCAAGTTGACTCCAGCCGTCACCCCTTCTCTCCAGCCCTCAGTAGTTTCCCCTGACTCTATTGATGCTTGGGCTCCCGCTAGTTGACCGCTGCTGAGCTTCAGTTCGCAAGGGCAACATTGCTGTATTGGTGTCGCCGCCTCCCTCTGGCTCGCCGCCGATGTAGGTCAGCTCAGCCGTCGAGGAGACCGCTTATAGGTGCGCACGACTATTGTGCACACGCCCGTACCCTTGGATCACGCCGCCATGGTCGGGATCGCTGGCAATCCCCAGGTGAGGCAAGCTCAGTCGTGTCAGGCCATCCGGCACGACTGTAGCGCCATTAGGGTTAAAGAACGTCATTTACTACCAATCATCGAATTAACAGTTAAGTGTTGTCTTAAGATGGTTAATGTGTCTATGACGCGTGGGTCCCGTGCACAGAAAACGCCCGGGTTAAAGCAAAGCATAGGGTGACTGATATGTGGGCCCTAGGCTTTAAACCCGTGCGCGAAGCATGTGCGTCAGTGAACCGGGTCCCATGGACCATGTCACTGACGAATGGGTCCCACATGTTAGAGCCGATATTTAAAAATCCGAGTTTAAATGGGAAACACACTATTCACTGGGCCCACATGTCATTGACTGTGGCTGGGGTAACACTCAAAAATAAAAGTATTAAAAAAATAAAGAAGATCAGAAAGTATTTATTTTTGAACTAAAAAATAGAATTAACTTCAAAAATGCATAACTAATTCATTTTAACTCCAAATTAGGTGAAACTAGTGCTGGTAATTTTCATATTTGATGAACTTTATTTCAAAATAATTTGCAAATTTTTCTCTATAGCAGAGAGTATAGTTTTGGAAAATGAGCATTTAATTGATTACCTTTACAATAGAAAAATTGTTATAACTTTAAAAATTCATAACTTTTTCATAGAAGCTCCAAATGAGGTCAACCAATTTGTAGTGGACTCATAATAATGTGATAAATTAATCTATAAAATCAATTGCCTCCTCACTATTCTATAAATTTTGGCCAAAACTTTATTTTAACTAAAATGCATTCTCGGGACATACGAAATTCAAACGGCCAAACTTTCGCATGCTAAATGCGAATGGAGTAATTCTTGCACCTAAATTCATCTAAAACAAACATATAACCACTGTATAAATCTCACACATTTTTGAGCATTTTGTATTTTGTGCCTTTTCTCGATGCTTATTTGGTATTACCTTTATATAGATCACGAAGCGAGTCTTATTGACTCTTACGCCACCGAGAGTAAGGAACTAAGCTTCCAGCAACTCAAGCATCATTTTAACTTTCTTTTGAATCATCTTGATCCCAGTTTTAATACATAAGTATTTGAAATGCAATGATATTGCTTGCATGATATTTTTGGTATATCGTTATGTTCTGAGTAGACTAGTTATATCCTATACTTGCTGGTTGTCCTTGATATTTCCCATATACATATGCCTAAGGTAGATGCTTGTGATGATGAGATTGTTGTGTGACGAATGCTTAGCTGTTGCGAGTCTAGATGACGCAGTAGATAAATTGACGGGCTTAGCTCGTCAATTGTGGGAGACACACAATAATTTTTATTCTTTTATAAATGTTTGTCCAGATTGTTACATTTGGTTATTGAGTTCAAATGTTGTTATTGTTAAATGGTTTTTGTGTCTGGACAAGTGGTTGTAGTATGGGTGTTGTTATGCACGAGACTCTGGTTTGTGGTTGTCTTGTCCGGACTGTTAAGGACCGAGCCATGGGCTTTCATTCCAAGTACCGAGCGTACTATCACACGCGGGATATGGGTACTGTACGGTTAAGTAAGGGGGGAGTTTTATTGTGTTAAGTCCCATGGTGTTGTGAGGACATTTGTGTTTGATCATTTGTTCGGAGGAGCTGAGGTAATTTTCTATAGTGTGCATGGGAGCACCTATTTCGGTTATTTACATTACCTCTGTGAGACCCCGGTTTATCCGGCTTGTAATGCTTAACCATCCTTTCGGTCCTAGCATCACAAAGCAGATAATCCGAGACTCGAGACATGTATACTTCCCAGAGTGCAGTATACACACCTCATCACAAAATTTATGTATCAATTCCATTCATCCACATAGAACCGAAACACCTAGTAGAACAGAAGTATTAATAACATTAAACCGAGTCATTACAAAAGAGAGGCCAACCGGCCAACAATAAAAGAGACAACAATAGTTAAGCAATGAAGCAAAAGTGCCATAAGATGGCTACAACAAAGAGCCAATCGGTGTGCCTTTAACCCACAAGGCAACCGAGCCAGGACCGCCAAGCTAGTCGCCAAACCCGAAGCACATCTCACAAAAGTGAGGCCCTTGGGGCTCACCTTCTTCCCCGCAAACAAAAGCGGTAGGAAAAGCGGTGAGTACTTTGAATGTACTGCAAGACTTACATGTGGAATAACACACTGTACATATAATACATGCAAGCTTAATCAACGAAGAGGTGTAGGTTTCATTTTAGCATAAAGCAAGTTTCCATTTGCAATAATATAATAGATTGAAAGCAATTTAACAAATCTGTTTTAATGTTCAAATAACCGAAAGAACAATATTAATAACGGTAAATAGACAACAACAGTCTGGAAGTGACTAACCCAATAGTCACCACAACAAGAGTATGAATTACCCATTCATACCAACCATGTCAAGTTTTAAATTTTAAAACAAATGTTGTAGTCTAACTCTTGGAAGACCTCCCCAAGCGTGTCCATAACCTAGGGCGAGGCTATTCGAATAGTTTTATCCTGCGCAGGTGTACCAACTTACCCACATGTCGGACCGCCTTTTGCCACATGATTAAGCACACCGCCTTTGGTATGCAAGACACAGCTAAGTCCTACGAGACGTTTCCAATATTATGTATTAACCGAGTCGCCTGTATGGATAGAAACCCATACGTTGTGTCGGGTCGTGTGACCTCGGACAACTACCGTCACGGGTAAAGCCTTGGACAATCATGACCCCTCGAGGTGGAGAACCTTCCCGGCAATCCCCACCACCGCACACCCAGCACAAACACAAGAACACACAGCCTGTTTCACACAGCACACACACAAAACTTTTCCTCCTGCGACTCGGAGATAACACACGCCAAAGTACTAAGTCAAGAGGGGTCCCATATATCCCTCATGTGGTTAGTACGCAATAGTGCTTGGTTTAGTGTAACAAGATGTTCGGTCCTTGATGACTTGGGCACCATTCCGATCACACCCAAAAACACCACACCAACATACCATTATGCCCAAGTCCAAATCAGTTTTCATTTTCAGTTTCTGATTTGCAAAATTAACAAAGCACAAAGTGCTTGACATAATGAAAGAATAATAATTTTTGTGTGATCAAGACCATCGACTAAGTCGATGATCGCCCAAAGCTACCGAACTAAGCATGGCTAAGCATAAAGACTCGTATGATACTAAGTGACAAGAGCTCATCCAACGAACTCTAATCACATCAAATAATCTAGGCTCAAGTAGTAGAGAATAAACAATATCCTACGGATTATGCAACTATAGGATCAACTAACCATAATTTAACACAAAGTAGCAATGCATACATACAGTTGAATTCAAAATATTAAACTTGCAAAATAATAGGATTAACATGATCAAACTGCTTGCCTGCTTGTTGCGGGTCAAGATGTTGCTGGGGATCACTCTCGGTATCAATGTGCTCTTCGGATCCTATCGAAAGAACCAAAAAGAACCAATAAGGCAAAAGAAACCGAAAAGATCCAACAGCCAACTTCAACAAAAAGCTCTCAAATTTTTACAGTAGAAAGAGCATGATTTTTATGAACTAATGCAACAAGAACCAATTGATTTGGATTCTTGATGCAAAAGATATGGCCAAAACAATTTTGCTCAGCTTTCATAAATCAAAATGCTACTATTCATTAGCAAAATTTTATGGAGCTATCTGAGTCTGAAAACATTTTTAACTTAAAGTCTAGTTAAAAACATAACCAACAAAATTTGAATCAACCGAAAAGGATTTGGAATGAATTAGTTATGCATTTTACAAGTTATCATATTTTTGGTTGACAAATAAATCCTTTCGGAAATCAGAATTAAAGCAGCGTGGCGAGCGAGGCGTCGATCAAAGATCCGACGGTCCGCGTCCAGCGCTTAACGCTGGCGCTGGATTCACAAATCCTAAGCGCCACCGTTGGATCGGATCCAACGGTTCACGTGGATCGGGGCGTTCGGTGGTCCGAGCGTTCACACGCATAGGAGCCGTTGATCTTGGATCCAACGGTCCACACGGATCGAACCTTCGGACGGTCGAGCGTTCACTCAGATCTGGACCGTTGATCAAAGGATCGGCGGTCCACATCAATTCACGTTCAAAACTCGCGCTGTTTTCATCCGACAAAGCAGCGGGAAGAGGATCATCGCCGGCGACTCGGCGCGGCGGTGCGAGCAAGTGCCCAAAATGGGTTGCTAACAAACTTGCGCACCCAATGGAACCAATAATTTTAGGCTGCGGCGTTTAGAACGCCGGCAAGCCGTAGATGATGAGATGACCAAAGCGGTCAAAAGCGAAAATAGCAAATGAGCTGCTGCGGTCCAAGCGGCGGTGCCAAGCAACTAGGGACTAAGAGGGTTACACGAGCACGGAGAAAGCACAGAGGGAATTGAGCTGCTCGATGAAGAAAAATAGGGCTTTCGGCGAAAGGGGGAAATTCAAATTAAGCTGCCTCTGCTGGAAAACCCAAATTGAGTGAGGGTTAATACTCTTAGAGATGGTAAATGGCGAGGAAGCAAGGGTTTAGAAAGAGAAGGCCGGAGCACCACTTTCACCGAAGAGGTTGGAGCTTCAACAATGGCGCCGAGAGCAATTTTTGAAATGGAGCTCGAGCAATGCACTAACAAATGGTTCGGAGCTCAAGAGTGTTCAAAGGATGCTAAGGAAGCCTCGGAGGAGTTTATAGCCGAAGGGCAAGGAAGAAGCAACGGAAGAAAAATGGCGAACTCGTGTTGAGGTCGATCGAGGCGGCAGGAGCACGTGAACTCGAGGAGGACGGCGACTTGGAGGCGGTGGGGCGGGAGCAATAAATCGAGAGTCGTTGGCCAAAAGTCGAGGTGACCCGACGCCGCTACGCTCTGCAATTTTCACCGCCATTATTGACTTCTACCGAGCACGCGAGCGAGGAAGACGATAGCCGCCACCGTTGGATTTCAATCGGACGGTTCAAAAGAAACACGGCGATTAGAACGGTTTGAGCGCTAACTTGATCTGGGCGTTGATTTGGATCCTACGGTCCACGTTGCGCGAGGCGTTGGCGGTCCGAACGTTGCCTCTTTTCAAAGCCGCGATCTTGGATGAGCGGTTGAGCGAGAGGAGGATCGGCGGTCCGAACGTCACCTCGGCGCGAACCGCACGATCGAGATCTAACGGTCGAAATTGAACGCGCTGATGTGGTGGGTCGGTGCGATTAGTTGATCCGATCGAACGAATGGCTTGGACCCGAGTGTGACTTGAGTCAAGGAATAGTAAAAGCGATTTTGAGTTATTTCTTTGGTGACTAAGGATAATTAATTGAGATATCAAACAAGCTCCAAAAATTATGAAATTTTAAATGGAGGTTGTGGGCAACAGAGGAACCTTGTATAAAATTTTCAGAGACATTTATGCCTGCATTATTCTCTAAAAATTCGAGAAGGCTATTTTAGGAGTTTGACTAATGTTTGACTTGTCTCAAAATTTATCAAATAATTTCTGAAAATTATGAAATAATTACGAGGTGTTAACATCACTCCTAGGTTCAAAGAAAATTATTTTCGGGGTTGGGCACAAGATTTTTATGAAGGAGATTTGTGTTGGTGTCCAAATGGTAATTTGATTTTTGATTTCCATAATTCCTTTACAACAATTATGGGCTGATTACAAAAATCAAGATCGAGAAAAAGTTTTAATTTCTCCTCATTTTTATTACATTTGAAACACAAACCAATTTTGGGATGTTACAAAACCTCCCCCCCTTACAAAAATCTCGTCCCGAGATTTGGCTCACTCGGTAAAGAAAGATGGATAGTTCGCACGGAGGCGATCTTCCCTTTCCCAAGTAGCCTCATCCTCGGAATGGTTCGACCACCGAACTTTAAGGAATCGATGGCTCTATTCTTTGTTCTTCGTTCGGTCTCTTCAAGGATGCGAGCAGGTGCTCCTTGTAGGTCAAATCTTCTGGACATCGAGAGTTTCCAGCGGAGCTTCCTCTGTTGGAACACGGAGGCACTTCTTTAATTGGGACACGTGGAAAACATCATGTACCCCTTCAAGTGCAGCTGGCAACGCCAACTTATAGGCAACAGCTCCTTTCTTCTCGATCACACGGTAAGGACCGACATATCGAGGAGCTAACTTTCCTTGGCGCCAAAGCGTTGATGGCCCTTCAAAGGAGAGACTTTGAGATAAACAAAGTCATTAGGCTCAAAGCTCAACTCACGACGGACGGCGATCCGCATAGCTCTTTTGCTGGATTGAGTGTGTGCAAGCGATCACGAATAAGCGGACTTGACTTCGGCCTCATTGATCGAGTCGGGCCAAAGAATGGTCTTTCGCGGTCTCAGACCAATTTAACGGGTTCTCGCACTTTCTCCGTATAAGGCCTCAAAAGGTGACATGCCGAGGCGGCTTGAAAAGCTGTTGTTATAAGAAAACTTCGGCGAATGGCAAGCATTTTTCCCAATGCTTTCCATAAGATGAACACAAGCACGGAGCATGTCTTCCAACACTTGGTTGACCCTCTCGGTTTGACCATCGGTTTGAGGATGATATGCGGTGCTAAAGTTAAGATGGGTTCCCATAGCCACTTGCGAGACTATGCCAAAATCGAGAAGTGAGCAGGAACCACGATCGAAATGATCGTCTTGGGATCCCATGCAAACTCACAATTACGCGATATAAAGCTCGGCTAGAGTCCCACGCGAAGTCGCTGCGTCTTGACAGAATGAAATGAGCCACTTCGTCAAGCAATCGATGGCGACCCAAATGGCATCATTGCCCTTGGAAATCTGAGGCGGACCGGTGATAAAATCCATCCGATCGAATCCACTTCCATTCGAGGAATAGGCAAAGGTCAAGCGATCTGTTTGGCGATGCTCGGCCTTGACACGACGACATACGTCGCGACTCGACAACGAACCGCAACTTCCCTCTTCATTCGGGTCCACCAAAATCCCTGACGGAGATCTTGATACATCTTTGTGGCCCCGGGATGAATAGACAAAGGCGAATCATGGGCTTCGCGGAGAATCAAATTCCGCAATTCCATGTCCTTTGGAACCACAAGGCGTTGCCCGAACCTTACAACACCATGCTCATCCTCAGAGAAGCACTTGGCTGTTCCGTTCTTGACATTTTCCTTGATGCGGCTTATTCCAACATCTGACTGTTGAGCGACCTTAACCCGATCCACCAAGGTTGGTTGCACAACCCGAGGTAGCGAGGAACCATGCTCAACGGACCTAAGTTGAGGCGCTGAAATTCCTTGAAGGGTGGGTTGACATCCTGGAGCAACAAGGCATTGCAATGCGCTGCGATGGCGCATCGGCAACGACATTAGCCTTGCGGGTGGTAGTGAATACCCATGTCATAGTCCTTGATCAACTCCAACCATCTCTTTTGCACGAGGTTCAGATCGGTTGGGTAAACAAATACTTTAGGCTCTTGTGATCCGAATACACTTCATAGCGATTACCGATTAGGTAATGTCGCCAAATCTTAAGCGCATGAATCACGCGGCTAATTCCAAGTCATGGGTAGGATAGTTGAGTTCATGAGGTCTCAATTGCCTTGATGCATAGGCCACTACCTTGCCTTCTTGCATAAGGACGCAAGCCGAGTCCTCGGCGAAGCATCGCAAAAGATGTCGAAACTTTGATGAATATCGGGAAGAACAAGGGCGGGAGCGGTGGTCAAGCGCTTCTTGAGTAATTGGAAGCTTTCCTCACAAGCATCGGACCACAAGAACTTCTTGTCCTTCTTGAGCAACTCCGTCATCGGCCGCGATCTTGGAGAAATTCTCGATAAAGCGGCGATAATATCGCTAAACCGAGAAAACTCCGCGCCGGTTCAAGTAGGTGAACCATGAAAGAACATCGCGACCTTGCTAGGGTCAGCGGCTCGCCTCTATTTGAAAGAATATGACCCAAGAATGCCACTTCCTTCAACGAGCGCGACTTTGAACTTTGCATACGGTGATGCTCACGAAGCTTGCCTAATACAAGCCTCGGATGCTCATCGTGTTCCTCATCGTCCTTGGAATAGATGAGAATATCATCGATGAAGACCACGACAAACTTATCCAAATACTCCATGAATACCGAATTCATGAGGTTCATGAACAAAGCGGGAGCATTGGTTAAGCCAAATGACATGACGG
Source organism: Hsuehochloa calcarea (assembly GCA_036346395.1). Classification (NCBI taxonomy): domain Eukaryota; kingdom Viridiplantae; phylum Streptophyta; class Magnoliopsida; order Poales; family Poaceae; genus Hsuehochloa; species Hsuehochloa calcarea. Next base: position 36,522,281 of record CM070601.1, read on the forward strand.
TATACTCATACAAGCCGTAGCGAGTAGAAAGCCGTCTTTGGAATATCCTCAGGTCGTATCCGAACTTGATGATATCCCATTCTCAAATCAATCTTGGAGAATACTCGAGCTCCAGTTAATTGATCAAAGAGATCATCAATGCGGGGCAATGGATATTTGTTCTTTACCGTTACCTCATTAAGCGGACGGTAATCACGCACATGCGTAAAGTATTGTCCTTCTTCTTTCACGAAGATTCTTTGGACAACCCCACGGAGATGAGCTAGAGGCGGATGAAACCTTTTCTTGAAGCTCATTAAGTTGCTTCTTCAACTCCACCAACTCGTTCGGTGGCATCCGATAATGCCTCTTTGAAATCGGGCGGTGCAGGGAACCAACTCAACGACAAACTCTAGGTCTCGAACTGGTGGCATCCCTGGAAGAGCTTCAGGAAAGACATCAATGAAGTCACGAACTGTTGGGACTTCACTAATATCTAAGCGGGCTTCGCTGGCGCGAAGAGATGCGGGCCTAGCGACTTGGCGGCGAACTTAACCCTTTCACGGAAGGACTAGATAGAGAGGCGCACTTCTTGGCAATCGATGTGTCCCTTATGCCGAGACAACCAATCCATACCAAGAATTACATCTATACTTGCTGAATGAAGGAGGATAAGATTCGCAAAGAATCTCACTCCCTCAATCTCGATTGGGACATCCCTACACTCAGTTCACTCTCAACCCGAACCGGGAGAGCGAATGAGCAACGGGACCAATAATGGAGTAAAGAGGAGCTTACTAATAGCGACAAAAGACTCGAAACAAAAGAATGAGATGCTCTGAATCAAACAAAACGATGAGTGAATGAGAGTTAACGAAAGCGTACCCGGCACAACATCGGGTACCTCTGTGCTTCCTCGGTGAGATGAGGTTGACGTGACCACTACCCACACCTTGGGTAGCGTGGACTATCTTGAGATCCGCGAAGAACCACCTCCTTGCCGCGTCCTCCATTAGGACGAGGGTGCGCTTGTCTTCTTGGGGCAATTATTCGCATAATGCCCCTTGTTGTTCTGAAAAGCGGTGACATCCGCACTGTGCGGAGGCCTCTGGTGACTCGTAGGTGCGTGATTGGGGCACGGCTGCGAAGGACGAGGGCGGTGACGATCTCGGGGTGCTCAAGGTGAAGCGGGACCCCGAGACCGCCCAACACGAGCGGAAAGAGCGGCATGTCGACTTGTGGGCCTCCCACTTGCGCTATGGAATCCACAAGTGCTCTCCTGCGTGCTTTCAAGAACGATGGCCTTGTCCACCAAGGCACGGAAATCGTGGAAGTCAACGATAGATAGCTTGTCTTGAAGTTCCTCGGACAAACCATCCTTGAACTTCTCTTGCTTGGCCTCATCGGTGGCCACCTCTTAGGAGCATAACGAGCCAAATGGTTAAACTCGTGCAGTACTCGTGGTCGACGACGCCCTTACTGGCGACAAGAATTCCTTCTTCTTGACTTCATCAGTAGGAAGGAATGTGACTCGACGGAAGGCGATGCGGAACTCCTCCCAAGTGGCGGTGTGACCGTCGGTGCATGGCGAAAGCTCTCCCACCAAGACAAAGCCGCACCCTCCGGTGGTGCGATGCGACAGCGCCTTCTCGTGCTCACGGCGCTGCGCTATCTGGCTTCGCTCGACGAGACGAAGCCAATCGTCTGCGTCAGCGGGTCCTCGAACTGGAGAGCGAGGAAATTTGAGTGCGAAGAAACTCGCGAGTCCCCAGCGGTGATGACCACTCCCTTGCGGATCACGAAGCACGGTAAGGGCGGAAGTGTTGCGCGCGATGGCGTCGAGAAGAACTCTCATCCTCTGCGGTTGCGCTCGATCGAAGAAGGACCTCGGCCATGGTCGGAGGAGGAAGATCCTCGTCCGGACCGGTGGTAGCCTTAGCCGCTACGAAAGCGCCCGCCATCTGTTACAAGAAACTTGGGTTAAAAACTAGACTCCAAATTCAAAGCCAAAAGAAAGCGAAAAGTCGAGCGACTAGGGAATGGAATCACTCTAATCGAAAGCAGAAAACAGCAAGTACATAACTTTAAAAAGGCTTATAAAAGACTCCAAAACACCAAGGAATCATAAAACCAAAGCTCAACTTCCCAACGCAACTAACCCGTATTGAGCGAGCGAGTAATTGATTGAGAAGATAAAAATCGAGAAGATTAAGGTAAGATCTATCACCACTAAAGAGCAAGGTTCAATCAATGAAAATAGTGTTAGATACATAGCTAACTAGTATCACATCTTACCCTTTTAACCCCACAAATTTTAGTTGATTATCCTCTCATTTTCTACCCCATTTAGAACCATCGAGCTTCTTTGTCAGGAAATTGAGGTTCTTTGTAGTGATTTTGCATCAAGCTCCGGTAGAAGTCTTCCATCCTAGAAACTTCAAAATCGCACACTTCAACTTGCCAAGCTTAGTGGTCCCATCGAAACCATTGAGCTCATATGCGGAAATTGAAGCGTCTTGTCAGTTCGCATCAAGCCTCTAGCCAAATCTTGATCCGAAACTTCAAAACCCTAAGCACTTCAATTTGCCAAACTCGGTGGTTCCCAAAACCCATTTAATCGATAACACTATCTTTGAAAAGGAGAGGTAAACAATTTTCAAAACTCAAATTAGAGCAAGATGAGAGGAGAAAGCTAAGATAGGTAAGGAATAAAATCGAGAACTTACTTAAGCTTTCAAAATCATTTGATACTTTGAAAATAATATTTTCCAAAATATCCTAAACGACAACCGACTTGGGTTACTACGGTCGGTATGGCTCGATGCAAACCTTGTGAGACCCGGTTTATCCAAACTTGTAATCTTAACCATCCTTTCGGTCCTAGCATCACAAAGCGGATAATCCGAGACTCGAGACATGTATACTTCCCAGTCAAGATACACACCTCATCACAAAATTTATGTATCAATTCCATTCATCCACATAGAACCGAAACACCGAGTAGAGCAGTATCAATAACATTAAGCGAGTCATTACAAAGAGAGGCCAACCGCCAACAATAAAAGAGACAACAATAGTTAAGCAGTGAAGCAAAAGTGCCATAAGATGGCTACAACAAAGAGCCAATCGGTGTGCCTTTAACCCACAAGGCAACCAACCGGACCGCCAAGCTAGTCGCCAAACCGAAGCACATCTCACAAAAGTGAGGCCCTTGGGGCTCACCTTCTTCCCCAAACAAAAGCGTAGGCAAAAGCCGGTGAGTACTTTGAATGTACTCATAAGACTTACATGTGGAATAACACACTGCATACATATACTACATGCAAGCTTAATCAACGATGGTCAGTAGGTTTCATTTTAGCATAAAGCAAGTTTTCATTTGCAATAATATAATAGATTGAAAGCAATTTAACAAATCTGTTTTTAATGTTCAAATAACAGAAAGAACAATATTAATAACGGTAAATAGACAACAACGATCTGGAAGTGACTAACCCAATAGTCACCACAACAAGAGTATGAATTACCCATTCATACCAACCATGTCAAGTTTTAAATTTTAAAAACAAATGTTGTAGTCTAACTCTTGGAAGACCTCCCCAAGCGTGTCCATAACCTAGGGCGAGGCTATTCGAATAGTTTTATCCTGCGGGGTGTACCAACTTACCCACATGTCGGACCGCCTTTTTGCCACATGATTAAGCACCTTGCCTTTGGTATGCTGCAAGACGACTAAGTCCTACGAGGCGTTTCCAATATTATGTATTAACTCGAGTCGCCTGTATGGATAGAAACCCATACGTTGTGTCGGGTCGTGGCCTGACCTCGGACAACTACCCGTCACGGGTAAAGCCTTGGACAAGCTGCGACGCCCTCGAGGTGGAGAACCTTCCGGCAATCCCCACCACCGCACACCCACAAACACAAGAACACACACTGTTTCACACACACACACAAAACTTTTCCTCCTGCGACTCGGAGATAACACACGCCAAAGTACTAAGTCAAGAGGGTCCCATATATCCCTCATGTGGTTAGTACACAATAGTGCTTGGTTTAGTGTAACAAGATGTTCGGTCCTTGATGACTTGGGCACCATTCGATCACACCAAAAACACCACACCAACATACCATTATGCCCAAGTCCAAATCAGTTTTCATTTTCGTTTACGATTTGCAAAATTAACAAAGCACAAAGTCTGGACATAATGAAAGAATAATAATTTTGTGTGATCAAGACCATCGACTAAGTCGATGATCGCCCAAAGCTACCGAACTAAGCATGGCTAAGCATAAAGACTCAGTATGATACTAAGTGACAAGAGCTCATCCAACGAACTCTAATCACGACAAATAATCTAGGCTCAAGTAGTAGAGAATAAACAATATCCTACGGATTATGCAACTATAGGATCAACTAACCATAATTTAACACAAAGTAGCAATGCATACATACAGTTGAATTCAAAATATTAAACTTGCAAAATAATAGGATTAACATGATCAAGCGCTTGCACGCTTGTTGCGGGTCAAGATATTCTTTGGGGATCACTCTCGGTATCAATGTGCTCTTGGATCCTATCGAAAGAACCAAAAAGAACCAATAAGGCAAAAGAAACCGAAAAGATCCAACAGCCAACTTCAACAAAAAGCTCTCAAATTTTTACAGTAGAAAGAGCATGATTTTTATGAACTAATGCAACAAGAACCAATTGATTTGGATTCTTGATGCAAAAGATATGGCCAAAACAATTTTGCTCGACTTTCATAAATCAAAAATGCTACTATTCATTAGCAAAATTTTATGGAGCTATACTGAGTCTGAAAACATTTTTAACTTAAAGTCTAGTTAAAAACATAACCAACAAAATTTGAATCAACCGAAAAGGATTTGGAATGAATTAGTTATGCATTTTACAAGTTATCATATTTTTGGTTGACAAATAAATCCTTTCGGAAATCAGAATTAAAGCAGCGTGGCGAGCGAGGCGTCGATCAAAGATCCGACGGTCGCGTCCAGCGCTTGCTGCTGCGCGGATTCACAAATCCTAAACGCTCACCGTTGGATGCGGATCCAGCGGTTCACGTGGATCGGGGCGTTCGCGGTCCGAACGTTCACACGCATAGGAGCCGTTGATCTTGGATCCAACGGTCCACACGGATCGAACCTTTCGGACGGTCCGAACGTTCACTCAGATCTGGACCGTTGATCAAAGGATCGACGGTCCACATCAATCACGTTCAAAACTTCGCGCTGTTTTCATCCGACAAAGCGGCGGGAAGAGAGGATCATCGCGGCGACTACGGCGCGGCGGTGCGAGCAAGTGCCCAAAATGGGTTGCTAACAAACTTGCGCACCCAATGGAACCAATAATTTTAGGCTGCGGCGTTCTAGAACGCCAACAAGCCGAGATGATGCGAGATGACCGAAAGCGGTCAAAAGCGAAAATAGCAAATGAGCTCTGCTGCGGTCCAAGCGAAAGCGGGTGCCAAGCAACTAGGGACTAAGAGGGTTACCCGAGCACGGAGAAAGCGGAGAGGGGACTGGAGCCGCTCGATGAAGAAAAATAGGGCTTTCGGTAAAAAGGGGAAATTCAAATTAATTTGCTCAAGGAAAAACCCAAATTGAGTGAGGTTAATACTCTTAGAGATGGTAAATGGCGAGGAAGCAAGGGTTTAGAAAGAGAAGGCCGGAGCACCACTTTCACCAAGAGGTTGGAGCTTCAACAATGGCGGTAGAGAGCAATTTTTGAAATGGAGCTCGAGCAATGCACTATGATGGGTTCGGAGCTCAAGGGTGTTCAAAGGATGCTAAGGAAGCCTCGAGGAGTTTTATAGCCGAAGGGCAAGGAAGAAGCAACGGGAAGAAAATGGCGAACTCGTGTTGAGGTCGATCGAGCGGCAGGAGCACGTGAACTCGAGGAGGACGATGACTTGAGGCGGTGGGGCGGGAGCAATAAATCCGAGAGTCGTTGGCCAAAAGCCGAGGTGACCCGACGCTACGCCTGCAATTTTCACCGCCACCCTTGACTTGACTTGGTGGCCTGAAGTGAGGAAGACGATAGCCGCCACCGTTGGATTTCAATCGGACGGTTCAAAAGAAACACGGCGATTAGAACGGTTTGAGCGCTAACTTGATCTGGGCGTTGATTTGGATCCTACGGTCCACGCTTGCGAGGCGTCGGGCGGTCGAGCGTTGCCTCTTTTCAAAGCCGCCGATCTTGGATGAGCGGTTGAGTAGAGGGAGGATCGGCGGTCGAGCGTCACCTCGGCGCGAACCGCACGATCGAGATCTAACGGTCGAAATTGAGCGCTGATGTGGGTGGGTCGGTGCGATTAGTTGATCCGATCGAACCGAATGGCTTGGACCCGAGTGTGACTTGAGTCCAAGGAATAGTTAAAGCTGATTTTGAGTTATTTCTTTGGTGACTAAGGATAATTAATTGAGATATCAAACAAGCTCCAAAAATTATGAAATTTTAAATGGAGGTTGTGGGCAACAGAGGAACCTTGTATAAAATTTTCAGAGACATTTATGCAACGCATTTTCTCTAAAAATTCCGAAGGCTATTTTAGGAGTTTGACTAATGTTTGACTTGTCTCAAAATTTATCAAATAATTTCTGAAAATTATGAAATAATTACGAGGTGTTAACATCACTCCTAGGTTCAAAGAAAATTATTTTTGTGGGTTGGGCACAAGATTTTTATGAAGGAGATTTGTGTTGGTGTCCAAATGGTAATTTGATTTTTGATTTCCATAATTCCTTTACAACAATTATGGGCTGATTACAAAAATCAAGATCGGAGAAAAAGTTTTAATTTCTCCTCATTTTTATTACATTTGAAACACAAACCAATTTTGGGATGTTACAAAACCTCCCCCTTACAAAAATCTCGTCCCGAGATTTGGCTCACTTTCGGTAAAGAAAGATGGATAGTTCGACGGAGGCGATCTTCCCTTTCCCAAGTAGCCTCATCCTCGGAATGGTTCGACCACTTGAACTTTAAGGAATCTGATGGCTCTATTCTTTGTTCTTCGTTCAGTCTCTTCAAGGATGCGAACAGGGTGCTCCTTGTAGGTCAAATCTTCCTGGACATCGAGAGTTTCCAACGGAGCTTCCTCTGTTGGAACACGGAGGCACTTCTTTAATTGGGACACGTGGAAAACATCATGTACCCCTTCAAGTGCGGTGGCAACGCCAACTTATAGGCAACAGCTCCTTTCTTCTCGATCACACGGTAAGGACCGACATATCGAGGAGCTAACTTTCCCTTGACGCCGAAACGTTGATGGCCCTTCAAAGGAGAGACTTTGAGATAAACAAAGTCATTAGGCTCAAAGCTCAACTCACGACGACGGCGATCCGCATAGCTCTTTTGCCTGGATTGAGCTGTGTGCAAACGATCACGAATAAGCCGGACTTGACTCTCGGCCTCATTGATCGAGTCCGGGCCAAAGAATGGTCTTTCGCCGGTCTCCGACCAATTTAACGGGGTTCTGCACTTTCTCCCGTATAAGGCCTCGAAAGGTGACATGCCGAGACTGGCTTGAAAACTGTTGTTATAAGAAAACTCGGCGAATGGCAAGCATTTTTCCCAATGCTTTCCATAAGACAGAACACAAGCACGGAGCATGTCTTCCAACACTTGGTTGACCCTCTCGGTTTGACCATCGGTTTGAGGATGATATGCGGTGCTAAAGTTAAGATGGGTTCCCATAGCCACTTGCAGACTATGCCAAAATCGAGAAGTGAACAGGGAACCACGATCAGAAATGATCGTCTTCGGGATCCCATGCAAACTCACAATTCTGGCGATATAAAGCTCAGCTAGGAGTCCCACGCGAAGCTGCGTCTTGACAGGAATGAAATGAGCCACTTTCGTCAAGCAATCGATGACGACCCAAATGGCATCATTGCCCTTGGAAGTACGAGGCAGACCGGTGATAAAATCCATCCCGATCGAATCCCACTTCCATTCAGGAATAGGCAAAGGCTGAAGCAGTCCTGCTGGGCGCTGATGCTCGGCCTTGACACGACGACATACGTCGCACTCGGCAACGAACTTCGCAACTTCCCTCTTCATTCGGGTCCACCAAAATCCACAGCGGAGATCTTGATACATCTTTGTGGCCCGGGATGAATAGACAAAAGCGAATCATGGGCTTGCGGAGAATCAAATTCCGCAATTCCATGTCCTTTGGAACCACAAGGCGTTGCCCGAACCTTACAACACCATGCTCATCCTCAGAGAAGCACTTGGCTGTTCCGTTCTTGACATTTTCCTTGATGCGGCTTATTCCAACATCATTGTTGGCGACCTTAACCCGATCCACCAAGGTTGGTTGCACAACCGTGGTAGCGAGGAACCATGCTCAACCGGACCTAAGTTGAGACTGAAATTCCTTCGAAGGGTGGGTTGACATCCTGGAGCAACAAGGCATTGCAATGCGCTTATGATTGGCGCATCGGCAGCGACATTAGCCTTGCCGGGTGGTAGTGAATACCCATGTCATAGTCCTTGATCAACTCCAACCATCTCTTTTGCACGAGGTTCGAGATCCGGTTGGGTAAACAAATACTTTAGGCTCTTGTGATCCGAATACGCCCATAGCGATTCCGATTAGGTAATGTCGCCAAATCTTAAGCGCATGAATCACCGCGGCTAATTCCCGTCATGGGTAGGATAGTTGAGTTCATGAGGTCTCAATTGCCTTGATGCATAGGCCACTACCTTGCCTTCTTGCATAAGGACGCAACCGAGTCCTCGACGAGAAGCATCGCAAAAGATGTCGAAACTTTGATGAATATCGGGAAGAACAAGGACGGGAGCGGTGGTCAAACGCTTCTTGAGTAATTGGAAGCTTTCCTCACAAGCATCGGACCACAAGAACTTCTTGTCCTTCTTGAGCAACTCCGTCATCGGCCAGCGATCTTGGAGAAATTCTCGATAAAGCGGCGATAATATCCCGCTAAGCGAGAAAACTCCGCGCCGGTTCATCAAGTAAGGTGAACCCATGAAAGAACATGTTGACCTTGCTAGGGTCAGCGGCTCGCCTCTATTTGAAAGAATATGACCCAAGAATGCCACTTCCTTCAAGCGAGCGCGCGCTTTTGAACTTTGCATACAGCTGATGCTCACGAAGCTTGCCTAATACAAGCCTCAGATGCTCATCGTGTTCCTCATCGTCCTTGGAATAGATGAGAATATCATCGATGAAGACCACGACAAACTTATCCAAATACTCCATGAATACCGAATTCATGAGGTTCAAACAAAGCAGTGGAAACCATACTAAAGATGAGGCAACTTGGGAGTGTGAAGACCAAATACGAATCGAATATCGTGACCTTTTTTACTTCCATCTGAAGTGCCTTCGAATCAACAAAGCAAAGGTCAAACAAAGCAGTGGAAAGGAAAATGTAATAGCCATTCCTTGTAACCTAGTTAGAATATCTTAATGAGAAACCATGTGGAGGCCCTCTCCATGTTGTGATGAATATTTCATAGCATTTGAGACTTATTGACGGAGGTTCGATAGTTGTTAAAGTTTGCAAAGTCAAATTTTGAGTTTCACCAAGGTTGCAAGGGATGTTATGATGCATGTTATCACTAATGATGGTCAAATGCATAACGCTTGTGCCAATAAAATGATTTCTTTGTCTTTGTTGACTACAGGTTGGCTTGATGACTTGGATGATCTTTGACGCAGTATCAAGAGCAAACATGGAGAGCTTGGCATCCAAAACGATCATGGTCGTCGAGAAGATTATCGGGGATCAAGTCCGGTCATAGAGATGGAATCTTCATAAAGATGGCACGAACCGAGTCGCGACTCAGGGTGACTTGGCAGTGTCCTAGTGTCGGCGACGTGTTCCGAGGGTGTTTGAAGCTTGAGACACAAGGTAGGGATGTGACAAGTCAATGAGGAGCGAAGACTGTCAAGGAGGAGCAGCGTGGTAGCTCTAGGTGGCTTATGTTGACCAAAATCAACATAAGGGAATCGATGTAATTGTTGCTTGTCAAGAGGGGTATTCTAGGTAAGGGGTACAGTTGGTTGAATCCTAAGTGGTTATGAATGAGTGGAGAGAGTTAATCTTAGCCCTTGAGGTGATCCAAGGGTTGAGATTGCTCCCATAGGGCTATAAATAGAGGGGTCGAGGTATGCCTCCACTACCAAGTCTTGGAGAAGGATTTATGCTCCTTTCAGCTTTGCCCACAATGAAGTGTGGCTTTGAAATCCTTCCTCTTGAAGCAATGAAAATTCCTCTTGAAGCAATGAAAATTCCAAGTTGTTACATGTTCTGAAATTTATTTTATTTCTTGCAATTTCTAGCTTTTCTTTGTCGCAACTTGGGCTTCTCTTCCCCTCCTTCTACTTGATGTAGTTCTATTGGATCTAGGACGTGTAAGAGGTTGATAATTTCATCAAGAACATGTTCCAACCCAACAAGATCCATTAGAATTCATTCTTTCCCAAGTTGTGTTGGCATTAACTGTGTTCTTGAGCTGAAATTGTTGTTCTTGATACAACTTGAACTATTTGCATGAAAGGTTGAGACTTTGGGCATATCTTTGCAATTACTTTTAGAATCGTAGACCCAAGATCATTTCCTATCCATGATTCAAGTTTCATTAATTTTGGTTGAGTAGATCTTGAGTTCTTGAGATATCTTAGCGGGTAAGTTTCTGAAATTCCAGATTTGATGCAACGTGATCTTGAAGCAAGATAGGTCTCTCTCTTGTGCTTTATTCTGCAATTCCTTTTGGAATCCTAACTCTGAGGACCTCATATTGCTATGTTTCAAGTTTAATCAATTTTGGTTGAGTAGATCTTGAGTTCTTTAGATTTTATAGCGGGGATGTTTACAAAATTCCAGAATTGATGAAACATGATCTTGAAGCATGATAGGTAGGGCTTTATTCCGCAATTTCTTTTGGAATCATAACCCTGAGGACCTCATCTTGCTATGTTTCAAGTTTCACCAATTTTCATTAAGTTTAAATTGAGTTGTTGAGGTTTCTTAACGGCTAAGTTTATGAAATTTCTAATCTGATTTTTCTGTTCTAGGTGTGTTCTTAGTGTTCTTGAAGCTAGTATCTACCTCATGGTACTAGAGTTCAAGAGAAGAAATACTTGAGTGGGAAATATAGTTTGCTCCTATTCACCCCCCCTAATCGCCATAACCGATCCTGCAATTGTTATCAGAGCTCGGTTTTACTCTTTCTAGATTTTGACCGATGGACAGGTATTCCACCAAGCCTCCTATCTTTGATGGGGTCGACTATCCCTTATGGAAGAGTAGGATGGAGTCGTATATTCAGGGAAATGCTAAGGGAAACATCAATGCTGCAAATACTCCGTATGTTGAGGGAAATGCTAAGGCAGGGAATATTATCATTCAGGGGCTTAACCGGAATGAGTTTGATTGGATATCTCACTTGTCGTCGACATACGATATGTGGGTGACCCTCGATGCATACCATGAGGGTACCACCCAGGTCAAGACCGTCCAACAGGATCAATACAAAAGAGAGTAGAACAAATTTGAAATACTTGCTGGTGAGTCTTTGGATGAGTGTTTTGGTAGATTTCACAAGATTTTGAGCAACCTCCGAGCTGTTGGTCTGATATACCCAGACTCGGATAATGCTCGACAAATGCTTGCTGCTTTAGATCTTGGAGTTTGGGAGATGAAAGTGACAACCGTCAAGGACATGACTGATTTGTCAACCTTGAGTCTTGACGCGATGTACTCACACCTCAAGACTCATGAGATCGACATCTCTCGCGAGATGAAGTCGCAGTCGATGGCTTTGATCACCGATCCCACAACTACTTCTGGACAATCTTCTGAAAGTGCTTTTGGTTTTTCTTTGGTTGTTTTGTGCGAGATGAGTGATGATCAGTTTGAGCAGTTTCTAGAGAATGACTTAGCCCTCGTAGCCAGAAAATTCTCACATGCATACAAGAGGATTAGGGAGAGAAAGACAAGAGGTACGGTGATATGCTTCGAGTGTGGTGACCCCAGCCACATTCGGGCAAATTGCCCCAAGCTGCAGAAGGGCAAGAATGACTACGACAGTGCGAGCAAGAATGACAACACCAACAAGAACCGCAACAAGAAGCCTCCAGCTCGTTACCAAAGCAAGGAGACGAAGTATCATAATTTCAGCAAGGCAAAAAAGATCTTCCATCGCGTCCTAACTGCCTTCGACAACTTCGACTTCAGCGACATGGAGAGCTGGAGTAGTGATGATGGCGAGGATGATCCACAAAAGAACACCAAGGACGGCGACGACTTCACCGGGATGTGCTTCATGACTGACGCGAACGGCATCAACAATGATGATCTCTATATCGACTCCGATGAGGTAGGCCCCTCCTACGACCAGCTTAATGATGTGTTTCTTAAGATAGGAAGGTTCTATGCTAGGTCTAGGGCTTAGTGTGGTGATTTGGAGAAGGAGGTAGAAAGTTTGTTACGGGAGCTTGCTTCACTTAGATCTATTTCATCCCGTGATGATACTAATTGTGATTTATGTTCTTCTTGGCTTGGAGATAGGGAGAAATTAAGGACCTCTCATGATAGTGTGATTTCTGAGCTGGATTTGCTTAAGGTAGAGAATGTTAGTTTCTTAGCTGAATTGGAGATAGCGAGAGATACTCCTTGTTTTGCTATTATTGATGCTATTACTATTGAGACTACTATTTGCAGCTCATGTGAGGTTAAGGACAATGCTATTAGAGAACTATTTAGATTCCTCCTTGGTCTGCCTAACATGTATGATAGTTGTACCAACTTGAAAAATAATTTGAAGAATGTATACCAGAAAATTGCTATGATGTATGAAGGCCTGAGTAAGCCTGTTACTTCTTGTGCTAATTGTCCTAAGTTGACTACTGGACTTGAATCTGTATCTAAGCAACTTAAGGACATGTGTGATCATAATAAGAAAATGACTCAATATTGTTGGACCTAAAAGGTGACTAGAGGGGGGAGGGTGAATAGGAGCACACTCACTTTTTCAACCAAGATCAGATTCAATACTAATTTTACTCCAATAGCTATGGAAGCTATGAAGATCAATATACCAGTACAGCGGAAGACAAGTATTGAATCCAATCTAAACCCCGAAGCAAAACAACCAAAATCAACACGGGCTAAAATTCTAAGTGTTGGGCGGTCTAACCTCTGTGTTAATGGCGGTCGGACCGGTCACCTTGGGCGGTCTGACCTCCAGTCTGATGAACAGTAAAAATAGCCCAAAAAATGAAGTTGCAAATAGATGTAACTTTTGATCTACAACTCCAAACTTGATGAAACTTGGTACACACCTTCTCTAGGATGTCAGGAACCTATTCCAATCGAATATCGTGAAGATCCTTTGAAAAGTTACGACCTTTTTCAGTTTGAAAGGTGGATGGTTCAAAACCGAGTCAAAACGAAAACTAGATACAAAAACTTGCTTGTGGGTGATTGATGATCAAGATGATCCTAGATGTGTTCCCACATGTCACGGCAAGCTAGATCACATGAAGAAATCAATCAAAAACTCACGAATCAAAGAAAGACTCAAAAACACCAAATAAAGAGAAGAAAGGCAGAGAGACACATCTTTGAGCAAACTTTTTTTGGATTGATTTGATAGTGTTTGGGTTTACAGCCACTCCATTAATGGAGGACAAAGCTCAATCCAAGAGCACGAAATCAAATCAAAACTCTCTAGAACTCTAACCTCCACTAATCCTCTCCCTAAGCCAAACTAGTGTTTCAACAATAATGAAAGGGCTAAAGGGGGTGCAGCCACCTCCCACCTCTATTTATAGTGGAGACTTAGACCTTCTAGAAGTTTAACTTAAATGGGCTCCCGTTAAGGCTCAACACAAACGAGTCACACACGCACGCATTACAAAGCGCCGTCTTTAACACCTCTTGACCTAAACCGCTTCTCTTTGCATCGTCTTGTGCCGCGGATTGGCAAAAGGTCACCAAAGTGCTATTTGATAAGATTACCAAAATACCCCTTCTCGATCCTTCTCCGAAGACCGAGTCCATCTGCGCGAAGCACTTCGCTTACTCCGCCACGTATAGATTGATCAACGGCTCTCTCCATGTCGAAAAGTCTCTCCCATCCGGCTCCCACCGAAACCACTATAGCACTTGCACCGACTCCCGCACCGCTTGATCAAACCCGATCGCCACCGGCTGTCTGTTCGGTCATCCTTATCTATTACGCACCACACGAGTTTATTGACCTCACCGGCATCGTCGATCGTTACGGACCTCGGCTCTCCAAGCATAGTCCGATCATCCTCGCTGATTGGTATCGTTGTCCACCGAGCAACCTGCACAACAATAGACAAGCAAATCGAATCTGGGAACAAGTTCTTCACAACTTGACCCACGTTAGTCAAAACATGCATCATGCAACACATATGCACTGAAACTCATGACTTTGACCTAACCAACGAACAACGCCGCCACGAAGGCCGACGTTCAAGTGATAACCGCCAGCCTTGCTGGTCGGACCGCCAGCCTTAGACCGGCCCGACCGCCCGAAAGGACTTAGCCGATTTTCAACCCCTGAAAATCCGAAACCTACTGGAAACTTTAAACCAATAGAACTTTTGACTGGAGACTCCAAAAAATGTGGGACCAAGAGCAATAGAATCCCCTCTCTTGCCTACACCCTCTATTTTTGGCCCAGCTCATTTTGACACATTTGGTCACAGCCGGTCCGACCGATTTGGGACCGGTCGGACCGCCATGCCATGACCGGTCAGACCACCTGTCACTTGACAGTTCTGAAACTTTATGGAAAACACGTGAAACGATAAACCGTTAACGCCATTGCCAATTGTCACATCATCCTAAGATCTAGATCATATCCCCATGATATCCACAATCTCCCCCTTGATGAACACATTGGCAATAATCCAGAAAATGTAATTTGGACGTTTGAAAAGTAAAAAACTTTCGTTTTCGCACAAAAGCACAACTTGGTCCATAAGCAAGAGAATGCAATGGAAATGACCAAGCTGGTATCAGAATAGCATAGGCATGTGAGATAAGACAAAAGAAAGCATAAAAACTTTGATTTCCAGAAAAATGTCAAAAATCTCACTTAAGGTCCATATGAAAGAACAATTGTTCAATTGACCTTTGATCATTGTGAGGAGTAATAAATGCAATTCAAGTTCAGAAGAGTCAATAAGACAATAAGAATGCAATTCAAAAACTCCCCCTCAATATGATCCTCGGATTTCAGAAAATTTTAAATTCTCCAACTTTCTCCCCTTTGTATAATTTTCTCCCCAACATTGAAATATCTTCTCCCCCTTTGACAATGGAGTCATCAAGGAATCACGCCTTCCTCTCATCCAAAGATAACAAATGTAGAATGAAGAGGGAAGCAAAAAGAAGAAGTATGCATGAAGTGCAATGAAGTGGCTTCATTTTTGTATTTTTTAATTTTTGATTACAAGAAGCTTTGGAGATTACCCAAAAGAGCAAGCCAGCATTTATAATATTGCACAAACAACATATCAAGCCTGACAGTGCTAGCAAGATCATGGTAAGACATATATATCAAAGCTAAGCACAAAGACTCAAAAGTAAAGCAATATATTTGATCAATTTAAGCAAAGCTTCAAATTCAGCAAGTTCATCAACAGGGATCCTAAAGTGAAACTGGCCATGTCAAAATGTCAACGTAAGATTAAAAAGCTAACAAAGACCATATTAAGAGACAATCAGGTCGTGTATTGAATCATTTTTCTCAAATTTTCTCAAATGCCCATTTTTCAACAATTTTTCATTTGCACTGAATATTGAAGTTGACTAATGATCTAACTTGGTGACAAGATCCTGGACTAGGAGCCATCCACAAAATCATCCTAAGCTTCGACCAGAAGTTGATTAAAGGTATATCTTAGTAAAGAAGATCCTGGACTAGGAGCCATCCACAAACTCATTCTAAGCTTCTACCAGGGCGACAAATCTTGAGGTTCATGTCATTTCTGACAAGCAATCCCCATGAGATCGTCTGGATCATCAAACTATCTCCAAGTTCATGTCTTTGACAAGCAGTCTCGTAAGAGTAGTTTGGCACATTTTAAGCATAAGACAATCTTGATTTTTTATTTTTCACCGGAGCAGTTTTAGAATATCAAGAACACAAAAAGCTCAAGTAATGGTCAATTTTAGATTCAAGAGCTAACAAAGCAATTCTGACAGGGCCAATGTCACAAAAGGAGCACTAATTGCGCAACTCGCTAAAACATCCACAAATTGCAATTTTTAGTTCGAGTTGTTTTAAAGTTCTAGCTCATATAGCAAAGACTTAGCTACACATGTAAAAGCATGATAATCTTAGCAAGTCAAAGAACTAGACATAGCATTGAGCAAAAATTGAAATACTAAGGCTCCAAGGGTAATAGGCAAAGCTTCATCAATTTTAAAAGATAAGCATAAAATCTTATTTTACAATACATCTTTTTGGATTTTTCATACCACTTGTTGTATTTTTCATATGAATGCAATATTATACAATGAGATGCAATAAAAAGTCTAAAAACCTAAAAAGTTCAAAAAGATCAATAAGTTCAGAAAAAGAACAATAAAAGATCAAAAGAGCAAGGTAAGATCAGAAAAGATCGAACTCCCCCTCGTACCAACCCATAGGGATAAATTACCCCTAACTCGCTTCTCAAGGTGGCAAACCTAGTTGGGTCTAAAGGCTTGGTGAGGATATCAGCCAGTTGAGCCTCGGACTCCACGAAGTGCAGCACAATATCACCCTTCTCGACATGGTCTTTAAGGAACTGATAGTGAATGTCTATGTGCTTGGTCCTCGAGTGTTGCACAGGGTTCTCAGCAATGTTAATAGCAAAAATGTTATCACAGAAAAGAGGAACACTAGCAAAATTTAACCCATAGTCCTTAAGAGTGGATACCATCCACAAAATCGACTCTGACAACTAGCGTGACTACATATTAAGCTTCAGCAGTAGATTGTGCAACAGAGGACTGCTTCCTAGAAGACCAAGAAACAAGAGAAGTGCCAAGGAAGTGACAAGTGCCCGAGGTACTCTTCCTATCAAGCCGACAGCCTGCAAAATTAGAATCAGAAAACCCCCGAATGGACAAAGAAGAAGAGCAGGAGTGCCAAATGCCATACTGGAGGGTAGAGTGTAAATACCTGAATATGCGCTTAACAGCTTGGCGATGGGAAGCTCTCGGAGACACCTGAAACATCGCGCAGAGGCAGACTGTGAAGTGGATGTCCGGTCTTGAGGCCGTCAGGTACAGGAGGGAGCCGATCATGCTGCGGTATGTGCGACCCCGGTTTATCGGGATTGTAATGCTTAACCATCCACTTGGTCCTAGCATCACAAATCAGATAACCCGAGACTCGAGACATGTATACTTCCCAGAAATGCAGTATACACACCCCTTTACAAAATTCATGCATCAATTACATTCATTCACATAGAACCGAAGCACAGCAATAAAACAGAAGTTAGAATAAATAAAGGATAGTTATTACAAGAGAGAGAGTCCAACCGGCCAAATTACATATAAAAACGGAGAAAGCGAAAAAGAACCGATAAGAATGAAGAAAATACAAGGACTCAACAGCAAACTTTCTCCAAATATTCTAAAAATTTTACAGCAGCAAGAGCATGATTTTTAAGGAATTTAGCAACAAGAACAATTTGATTTGGATTCCTAATGCAAAAGATATGAGCAAAACAATTTTGCTCAGTCTTATAAATCATAAATACTACTATTCGTTGCACTAACATTTTAGCAAAATTTTCTGGAGATTTAATGAGGTTAGAAGCATTTTTAGCTTAAAGTTTAGTTAAAAACATAACTAAAAAAATTTGAACCAACCGAAAAGGAATTAAAATAAAGAAGTTATGCATTTTACAAGTTAATTACATTTTTCAGTTAACAAATAATCCTTTCGGGAAAAATCTATGATTAAAACGACGTGGACGCACTTGGATTGTTGATCTTGGATCCAACGGTCCAAGTCAACGGGATAACGCGCGCACGCGCGGCTCACAAATCCCATACGCTCACCATTGGATTTGGATCCAACGGTTCACGTGGACCAGACCATTCGGGCGGTCTGAACGTTCACACGCACATGAGCCGTTGATCTTTGATCCAACGATTCGCGTGGATCGAATCGATCTGGGATCCAACGGTCCACTGATCAAGGCGTGCGATCAATCCAACGTTCGCGCGATCCTGGGTCGTAATCTAAAGATCGACGGTCCACAGCGAACCACGTTTAATAGCTCGCGCCCGATTTCATCCGACAAAGCGACGGCGAAAGGAGGCTCACCGCCGGCGACTCTGGTCACGGCAGTGCGAGCAAATGCCCAAAATGGGTTCTCAAAATGATATGACCACGCTATCAAGCAAGATGTTACAACCTCCAAATCAAGCTACACCAACTCAAGTCTCACCTACATCGACACCAGCCCAAGTCATTGATGGACCGATTACACGTAGTCGAGCAAAGAAGCTACAACAAGAGGTGAACGCTCTACTTTGTGAGAATCATTTTAACATCAATGAGAATTATATACTGCCTAAGTCGTCTACATTGCTATTTCTTAGGTTCACCAAGAAGGATGACAGGAACATACAAAGAGATGACTACAGAGAAGGACCACACTCGAACAGACCAGTCCAGTGAGCAGTTCGAAAGAAACAGTCATAACTTTTGATTTCCAAAGGCTATGGAGGTCCATGAGGATATTTTGGAAAGCTTATTAAGTCTAGTTTTCAATGCCACCAGAGCCGAGCTGTTTGGAATTTCCATTTTGAGAGCCGACCAGCTTTAGTGAAGACTGGTCGGAAGGTCAACGATCTGCCGATCGTTCAACTTCCCATGCAAAACTGTACCATTCTACATTATTTCGTGGTGCATGCTGCACATGGTGTGAAAGCTTATCAAGTTAACTTTCCAGCGCAATGACGGCACATCTTTTGGACTTCCCAAGGTGGAGTTATTGACAAAACACAAGATCGCAGAGAATTCCAACAGCCACGAGGCCCTTTCACATAGTCTATATTATCTTTTTCATTTCGTGTTTACACCTATCTAGGAGGGATGTTCCTAGTATAAATACCTCATTGCCTCATAGAAACCACAGACTTTGATAAACAAAATCGAGAACCCTTTGTTGGTGTGTGCTAACAAACCTTTGAGAGTTGATCTCTACCCTTTGCTCTTGTGATTTCCTTGGCGGGATTCTGAATGGCGGCTTCATACGCTCCCAATTGGTGCTCCTACTCCCTTGAGGTTTCTCGATTGATTGTAGGCTGTGTTGGTTGGTTCCTTGAGAGTGTGGTTGGGCGAATCCTCGATTGAGTTGCGGTTAAAGGCGGTGGTTGGCTTGAGTTTTATTTGTCGAGGTTGCACTAGTTATCATTGCTTGCGGCAAGTTATCTTAGCTTCTTTGAAGCTAGTTATTTGGTGATCATCCTACATCGTGAAGATCGGGACCCCGTGACGTATCATCTGGTATCAGAGCTTTCGTTGCCACTGTAGGATTCTAGTGTTATCTCTGGTCGTTGTGTTAAGTTCTATTAAAAAAAAAGAGTGTGTCAAAAAAAAAAAAAAGAAGAAAGGAAAGTGTTAAAAAAAAGAGTTGAGAAAAATTGAGAAAGAAAGGTTGAAGATCAGTAGTTAAAGTGCACAAGTGCTGAAAGTTTGTCACGCCAAGTAGAGCAACCAGTTTGCTATTTGTGTTTGGTGCAAAATTTTGGTTGGATCTGATCGCAACACTTGCATTCCAATCATACTCCTTGTTTACATCAACTCTGAAATTTCTTTGCGTGTGTGTGTGATTGATTTATATCTCCCATATCTTGTGATCAGCACTAGGCAGGGAACTTCTAGTTTGGATTGTTATTTAACTTTACAACAACTAGAATTCAGATTGCATTTCTTGTGTATCACTCCCCACCAAGATCCTCATAAAAATCCATCGTAATCGGTACTCTGGTCTTGTTTTCGCCTCACCATCACTTTCTTATTACCACCACACATTTGTTTCTTTGTAATCCGCAGCAAGGAATTCATAAGAGTTTCGGTTGGTAAGAGAGGTGAGTTGTGAGAGCCACCTAATTCTTTTTTTTATATTCCACAAATACCTATTGTTCGTATTTAGCTAACCTTATAGGAAGATGGGCGGAGTGGAGCTAGAAGATTGTGTTACTATGGCACAATTCAATGAACTGAAGCAAAGCTTGGAAGATAAGCAAGATCGGTTGACGCAAGATCTTCAAGCCTTTATGGCTGAAATCAGAGGACGTCACCAACCTCATGACGGTGCAAGCAACCATGGTGAAGATGGAGGAGATAGTGATGGAAGAGTTTCTGCTAGAAGAGCAAGAGAACAAGAAAGGAGGAACAAAGGTGCTGCACATGGTAGAGGAAGAGCTCGAGGTCGAAGAAATGAAGACAATGATGAATTTGAAGATGAGGATGATGACAATCATTCTCAATATCGTTTTGGTTGCCGAAATCGTAGAGGAGACAACCATGAGGAGAGGTTTGGAAAACTGAAGTTTACCATACCAAAATTTGATGGAGGGTCTGATCCTGAAGCTTATTTCACTTGGGAGTTGAAGGTGGACAAGATCTTTCGCTGTATAATTATGCGAGAGGAAAAGAAGTTGGCAATGGCATCTCACGGAGTTTGAAGGATATGCTCGATTTGGTGGGTGCAACTTCTCCATGATCGTGAAGAAGATGGAGAAAATCCTATTGCCACTTGGGAAGAAATGAAGAGAGAAATGAGAACTCGTTTTGTGCGAAGCACTATCGCCGTGATCTTTTGATAAAGCTGCAGAATCTGAAGCAAGAAATTTTCTCTGTTGAGGAGTATTATAAGGAGATGGAGAAGGCTATGATTAGAGCCAATGTGTATGAAGATGAAGAGCAAACTATTGCACGTTTATGGGTGGGTTACATCGCAATATCCGGTAGCATTGTTGAGTTTCACCGTGCAGTCATCTTATTGATTTGGTACATCAAGCAACCAAAGTGAGCGCCAACTACTGACAAGATGCCAAGAGTAGCAAGTTCTTGTCATATGGTGCAGTCTGCGTCTAAAGGAAGCAAGTCAATCTCTAAGTTTCTCTTGCACCCTCAATGGCAAAGAGCTCAAGTGGAGGCCTCCGTTCTAATGTTCAAGGTGTTTATAGTGGGAAGAACACTGCTGCCCCAAGCATGAGTTCTAAACTAGCAGCATCCACCACTACTTCAGTGGGTTCTACATCCAAGAGTAGTGGGATTCAATGCTTCAAATGTGGAGGCCGTGGGCATGTAATCAAGGAGTGTCCAAATAATCGTGTGATCATTGTGAATGACAATGGAGAATATGATTCAGCTAGTGAAGAGGAAGTTGAGGAAGAGTATGTTGATGAAGCCCATGAAGATGAGAAACATACTGGATGTGAATTTGAGCACGGTGCTACTCTTGTAGTAGCTCAAATCTTGAGTGTTCAGATGAAAGAAGCTGAAATTGGGCAGCGACATAATCTTTTTCAAACCAGAGCCAAGGTGCAAGATAAAGTGGTGAAGGTGATCATTGATGGCGGGAGCTGCCATAATCTTGCTAGTCGTGAGATGGTTGACAAGCTTGGTTTGAAACTACAGCGACATCCTCATCCATATCATGTCCAATGGCTGAATGATTCAGGAGATATTAAGATTGGATATAAGGTGAAAGTTCCATTCAAGATTGGTGAATATGTTGACACCGTTGAGTGCGATGTGGCACCTATGTCTGTGTGTCACATGTTACTTGGAAGACCTTGGCAGTATGATCGATATACTCAGCATTGTGAGAGAACAAATCAGTACACACTAGATTCGAAAGGGAAGAAGTTTGTACTCAAGCCTATGACACCCCAACAAATCATGGCTGAGCACTTACAAAAGAAATCTGAAATTGGTCCAGTGATTACAGGAGGAGCAGAGCAAAAGAAAATGAGTGCCATTCACAACTCGGTGAGTGAGAGCCACAAGCCAAATTTGAGAGAAAAAAAAGAGGAGAGGGAGAGCATCTAGTTATGCTAGCCACAAAATCTGAGCCGAGAGAAGTAAGGAACAACCTAGATCAAGTGCTCTTTGTACTTGTGTGCAAAACGTTTTAATTTCACCTAACGATATCACCTCTCTTCCTAGTGTTGTGTCTCATCTTTTACGGGACTATGAAGATGTTTTTCCAAAAGAAACAGCAGTAGGACTACCTCCAATTCGTGGGATTGAGCATCAAATTGATCTCATTCAGTGCACTCCTAACCGTCCACCATCAGAACCAATCCGGAAGAAACCAAGGAGATACAAAGGCAAGTACAAGAACTTCGGACAAAGGTTTTGTTAAGTGAAAGCTTAAGTCCTTGTCTTGTTCTGTGATCTTAGTACCTAAGAAAGATGGTTCTTGGAGGATGTGTGTTGATTGTAGAGCTATAAATAATATCACATTCGCTATCGTCATCCTATTCCATGGTTAGATGACATGCTTGATGAATTGAGTGGTTCTATAATTTTTACTAAAATTGATTTGAGAAGTGGTTACCATCAAATAAGAATGAAAGCGGGGATGAATGGAAAGCGCATTTAAAACAAAATTTGGGTTGTATGAATGGTTAGTTATGCCATTTGGTTTGACTAATGCTCCTAGTACTTTCATGAGATTAATGAACCATGTCTTGAGAGATTTCATTGGAAAATTTGTTGTTGTCTACTTTGATGATATCTTAATTTCTGACAAGTCTTTTGATGAGCATGTGAATCACATTCGTCAAGTTTTGGATGAGCTTGAAAGGAGAAATTATTTGCTAATCTTGAGAAGTGCGGTTTTATGCAGACCACGTTGTGTTTCTTGGTTTTGTTGTTTGATAAAAGGAATCGAAGTGGATGAAACCAAGGTGAAAGCCATCAAGGATTGGCCAACTCCAGCGAATGTAAGTCAAGTAAGAAGTTTTCATGGCCTTCTTTGGTTTTATAGAAGGTTTGTGAGAGATTTCAGTACCATTCTTTGCTCCTTTGAATGAATTGACCAAGAAGGGGTTGATTTTAAGTGGGAAACTCACGGAAAATACTTTTCAAGAATTAAAGCGTTTGTTGAAGCACCGTACTTGTTCTTCTGATTTCACTAAAACTTTTGAAGTAGAATGTGATGCTAGTGGAATTGGGTTAGGAGAGTTTTAATCCAACAAGGAAAACTAGTAGCATATTTTAGTGAAAAGCGGGAGGTGCTCAATTGAATTATTACATGTATGACAAAGAATTGTATGCTTTAGTGCGTGTGCTTGAAACACAGCGGCACTATTTATGGCCAAAAGAGTTTGTTATTCATTCCGATCATGAAGCTTTGAAGTACTTGAAAGGTCAAGCTAAAATTGAACGTCGCCATGCCAAATGGGTTGAGTTCATCGAAACATTTCCATACATTGTGAAATATAAGAAAGGTAAGGACAATGTTGTTGCCGATGCTTTGTCTCGAAAGAGTGTGTTGTTGAACCAACTCGAGGTAAAGGTTTTGGGTCTTGAAAGTTTGAAAGGTATGTATAATAATGATCCTGAATTTTCAGAACCATATAATCATTGTAAAGATGGAAAAGGTTGGGAAAAATATCACATACATGATGGATTTCTGTTTAGAGAAAACAAGCTTTGTGTTCCAAATTCTTCGGTTAGATTGCTTTTATTACTGGGAATCACATGGAGGTGGACTAACGGTCATTTTGGACAAAAGAAAACTTACGAACTGCTAGGTGATCATTTCTATTGGCCCAAGATGAGGAGAGATGTCATCCGATTTGTGGGCGATCGTCACTGTCACAAAGCTAAGTCAAAACTGAACCCTCATGGCTTATACACTCCTTTACTTTTTTCTAAAATCCTTGGGGAAGACATAAGCATGGCCTTTTTTTTGGGATTACCTAGAACTCAGAAAGGAAAGGATTCTATTTTTGTTGTGGTTGATAGATTTTCAAAGATGGCTCATTTTGTCCCTTGCAACAAGGCCAAGCGATGCTTCACATATTGCTAATTTATTTTTGAAATTGTGAGGCTACATGGGATGCCGGGACAATTGTGTCGATCGAGATGTCAAGTTAAGTGAGCTATTTTTGGAAAACATTATGGGCCAAACTTGGAACCAAGCTCCTATTATCCACCACTTGTCACCCTCAAACCGATGGACAAACTGAAGTGGTGAATCGAACATTATCAATGTTGCTACGAACAATGGTGAAAAAGAACTTGAAGATTTGGGAGGAATGCTTACCACATGTGGAGTTTACTTATAACAGGCGTTACACTCTACCACTAACTTATGTCCTTTTGAAATTGTATATGGTTTCAAACCTATTCCTCCGATAGATTTGTTGCCCCTTCAATTGCAGGAGAGGACCAACATGGAAGCTTCCAAGCGTGCTGCATATGTAAAGAAGATACATGAAAAGACCAATGAAGTAATTGAACTTAAGGCAAGACGCAAGGGTGCAAGTATGAACAAACATAGGAAGGAAGTGTTATTTCGAGCAGGGGACTTGGTGTGGATACACTTGCGCAAGGATCGCTTCCCTCATCAGTATAAATCAAAATTGTTGCCACGAGGAGATGGTCCATTTCATGTTCTCGAGAAAATCAATGATAATGCATACAAGATAGATCTTCCGACAAGTTATGGTGTGAGCAACACCTTCAATGTTCTTGACCTCTTACCATTCACAAGTGAAGACACTTGAGTCGAGGGCGACTCCTTTTCAAGGGGAGGATGATATGACCACGCTATCAAGCAAGATGTTACAACCTCCAAATCAAGCAACACCAACTCAAGTCTCACCTACATCGACACCAACCCAAGTCATTGATGGACCGATTACGTAGTCGAGCAAAGAAGCTACAACAAGAGGTGAGCAGCTACTTTGTGAGAATCATTTTAACATCAATGAGAATTATATATTGCCTAAGTCGTGTACATTGATATTGCTTAGGTTCACCAAGAAGGATGACAGGAACATACAAAGAGATGACTACAGAGAAGGACCACACTCGAACCAGACCAGTCCAGTGAGCAGTTCGAAAGAAACAGTCATAACTTTTGATTTCCAAAGGCTATCGAGGTCCATGAGGACATTTTGGAAAGCTTATTAAGTCTAGTTTTCAATGCCACCAGAGCCGAGCTGTTTGGAATTTCCATTTTGAGAGCCGACCAGCTTTAGTGAAGACTGGTCGAGAAGGTCAACGATCTGCCGGTCGTTCAACTTCCCATGCAAAACTGTACCATTCTACATTATTTCGTGGTGCATGCTGCACATGGTGTGAAAGCTTATCAAGTTAACTTTCCAGCATAACTGACGGCACATCTTTTGGACTTCCCAAGGTGGAGTTATTGACAAAACACCGAAGACTACGCAGAATTCCAACAGCCACGAGGCCCTTTCACATAGTCTATATTATCTTTTTCATTTCGTGTTTACACCTATCTAGGAGGGATATTCCTAGTATAAATACCTCATTGCCTCATAGAAACCACAGACTTTGATAAACAAAATACAGAACCCTTTGTTCAGCTGTGTGCTAACAAACCTTTGAGAGTTGATCTCTACCCCTTTGCTCTTGTGATTTCCTTCGCGGGATTACAGCAGCGGCGGCTTCATCTGCTCCCAATTGGTGCTCCTACTCCCTTCGAGGTTTCTCGATTGATTGTAGGCTGTGTTGGTTGGTTCCTTGAGAGTGTGGTTTGGCGAATCCTCGATTCAGGTTGCCGGTTAAAGACGGTGGTTGGCTTCGAGTTTTATTTGTCAGGTTGCACTAGTTATCGCTGCTTGCAGCAAGTTATCTTGGCTTCTTTGAAGCTAGTTATTTGGTGACCATCCTACATCGTGAAGATCGGGACCCCGTGACGTATCACAAAAGTTTTGTGCACCCAATGGGACCAACAATTAAAGCTGTGACGGTCTAGAACGCCAGCAAACCGGAGTTGACAAAGATAACCAAAACGGACGAAAAACGAAAAATGCAAATGTGCTCTGCTGCGGTCCAAGTAAGCGTGTGCCAAGCAACTGGGGACTAATGTGGAGTTACCTAAGCACGGGGAGGACACAGAGAAGGTTGAGTCTGCTCCGGTGATGAAAAATAGGGCTTTCGGCCGAAAAGGGGAAAACTCCAATTCAGTCCAACCCTGAGCAAGATGAACAAAATTGAGCGAGGGTTAAGCTCAAGAGAGTAAAGAGGGAGCAGAGGGAGCAAGAGTTGGCAAAAGAGAGCCACTGTGGTACCGCCTTCACCGTAAGCTTGAAGCTCGGCAATGGCGGCCGAAACGATTACGAGTGATTGCAGCTCAAACATGCCCGTGGGTACTAGCTAGAGTTGCGGAAGTGCTAAAGGAAGCCAAGAGTGGAGCAATGGAGCTTAAATAGCTGAGAATGGCACAGAGCAACGGCGATATTTCTCCTCAGGTCAATACTACCATGAGAGCACTTGAGGGCGACGGGAGCAGTTGAACCATGGACTTCTAAGGGCGGTGCACGACGAGCATTTAATGCGAGCATAGAGAGCCATTTAAAGGTGACCACGGAGGTGACTCAATGCTGTGCTCTTCTCCTCTGCTCACGCCATTGCTTGACTCAGACGCGCGCTCCGACCCGAGGAAGGAGACGACTCATCCACCATTGGATTGAAATCGAACGGTTCAAATGAAACGGGGCGATTTGAACGGATCGAACGCCCACTTTAACCTGGGCCGTGGATCTGGATCCTACGGTTCTCATTGCGCGAGGCGTTCGGATGGTCCGAACGTTCACGCGAATCCGAGCCCTTGATTTAGAATCCTACGGTTCACATGGATCGGTGCGCTCGGATGGTCCGAACGTTCACGCGATCGTGGCCCGTTCGATGCCGATCCAACGAACCACAACGCTCGCGCTCGAGCGACCGAGGCGGTGCAGTTAGTTGATCGTTCCAAATCAAGTGGCTCGAGTCCGAAGAACAGTGAAAACCAACTAGGGTTTGAATTAATATATGATTTTTGGAGGATTTGCTTAAGGTAGCAAATAAGCTCCAAAAATCATGAGATTTTAACTGGAGGTTGCTGACTGCAGAATAAACCTCACATAAAATTTCCAGAGATTTTTTATGCTCTGCATTTTTCTCAAGGAATTCCAGAAGGTGTGAATTAGGGTTTGACCAAGCTTTGACTTGGTTTGACATGCATCCAAAATTATCAAATAATTTCTAAAAATCATGAGATAATTCAGAGGTGTTACCAAGCCTCCCTACAACTCAGGAAAATGTCTACATGGGTTTGGCACAAGATCGTTGTCAAGGAGGTTTTTGAGTGGAGTCACTTGAGGATTTTGATTTTTGATTTCCATAACTCCTTTATAGGAATTACAGAAATGATCAATGACTTCAAGATGCAAGAAAAGTTTTAATTTCTTCTCATTTTCTTACATTTGAAACACAAATCCACATTTGGGATGTTACACGGTACTCGCGTTGATCCATGGCTTCTCCTTCCTCATCTGGATCCAAAGCAGTCGAAGTAGCCATGGGAGTGGCGATCGGCTTGCAGTCACCCATGTCGAAGCGTTTGAGCAGGTCCTTAGTATACTTCGTCTGATGGATGAAGATCCAT
Source organism: Hsuehochloa calcarea (assembly GCA_036346395.1). Lineage (NCBI taxonomy): Eukaryota > Viridiplantae > Streptophyta > Magnoliopsida > Poales > Poaceae > Hsuehochloa > Hsuehochloa calcarea. The sequence goes on from CM070601.1 coordinate 36,549,953, forward strand.
TCCTTACATTGCTTGATTTGAAGCCCCAGAAAGTAGTTGAGCTCTCCCATCATGCTCATCTCAAATTCCCTAGACATAGTCTCAGAAAAGCTGAAAACAAGAGCATGAGAAGAACCACCAAAGATAATATCATCAACGTAAATCTGAGCAAGTAGGAAGTCATTGCCACGCCTAAGAATGAACAAGGTCTTGTCTACCTTACCCATCTCAAAATCATTCTTAAGCAAGAAGGTCTTAAGCCTATCATACCAGGCTCAAGGGGCTTGTTTAAGACCACACAAGGCTTTGGACAGCTTGAAGACATGATGTGGGTTCTTGGGATTCTCAAAGCCTGGGGGTTGCCTAACATACACTTCCTCCTCTATGTAACCATTCAAAAAGGCACTCTTAACATCCATCGATATAATTTAAAGCCCTTAGATCGACAAATGCAAGCGAGAATCTGAATGGCTTCTAGTCTAGCAACAGGAGCAAAGGTCTCATCAAAATCTAACCCATCAACCTGGCTAAACCCCTGAGCTACCAACCTAGCCTTGTTTCTAATCACAGAACCATCCTCATTTTGTTTGTTTTTGAATACCCAGCGGGTTCCTATAACATTATGACCACTAAGAGGTTCTACTAGGTTCCAGACCTTATTCCTATCAAAATTCTATAACTCCTCATGCATGGCATTGACCCAACTAGAATCAGATAAAGCATGTGATATATCACGGGGTTCAAAAGAAACTACAAAAGCAGAATGAGAATAGAGGTTTGGATCATGATACCAGGAGCGAGTGACTCGCTCATGGAGATTACCTATCATCTGATCCGGAGGATGCTGCCTTTGAATGTGAAGTGGCGCACCCGGACAGGAAAATACATCTTTGACCTCTGCAGGTACTGCTGATGATGAAGATGCAGCAGGTGCCTCAACTGAAGTCGAAGTAGTCACATCAGGTTCTTATGCTGGAAGAGGAGCGTCAACAGCAGCAGGTGGAAGAGCATCATCGAGTCCATCATCATCTTCCTCTGCAAATATACTCTATGTCACCTGTGTATCAGCTCCAGGGCTAGTCTCATCAAAAGTGACAATGCATGTCTCCTGAACCAGGTTAGTTTCAACATTAAAAACTCGAAAACCCCTTGAATGCGCAGGATAACCAATAAATAAACCATCAAAAGTTATTGACTCAAATTTATCTAGGTTTCCTATCTTGAGAATAAAACACTTGGATCCAAAGACTCGAAAGTGCGAGACAGATGGTTTTCTACAAAACCGAAGCTCATAAGGAGTCTTGCCCAAAGACGGTCTCAAACAGACACGATTTGCAATATGGCAAGTAGTAGAAATAGCTTCGGCCCAAAACCTCCTCGGAGTGCTATACTCATCTAGCATCGTCCTAGCCATCTCGACTAGGGTCCTGTTCTTCCTTTCCACAACACCATTTTGTTGAGGAACGTGTGGAGAGGAGAACTAATGCTCAATTCCACACTCAGTACAAAAGGAAGCAAAATAGGCATTCTTGAACTCCATGCCATTGTCACTGCGGATCGCTCTCAAGGCACTCAGAAGTTCAGAAGCCAAACGAAGAACAAGATCATGATAATGACAAAAGCTTCATCCTTCGAAGCAAGAAAGAATACCCAAGTGTATCTAGAAAAATCATCGACTATTACAAGAATGTACCATTTTCTACCAACTGACCGAACCCTAGCGGGACCAGTAGTATCCATATGAAGCAACTGTCCCGGTCCGTCAGTCATGACCATAGTCACTGAAGGGTGTGAGGCGGTAACTTGCTTGCCATGCCTACGAGCGCACATCTGACATCCTTGGCGGCTTTGAGTTTGGGCAAACTCTCATGAGCTCAAGGTTGCTAACTCGCGTCAGATGATCAAAACCAATGTGCCCCAAGCAGCGGTGCCAAAGCGGAAGTCGGAAGAAGAAGATGAAATCAAGCACTTGAGAGAACCGGCAAGAGATTTAGAAAAATCGGCTCCAAAGATCCTAGCAACTCTAGTAATCCCAAAAACAAGCTCACGGTTGAATCAAGCACCGACAAGTATTTTTCTTAAATCTTGTCTCATAGCCATCATCAAGAAGTTGAGAGACAGAAAGCAAATTAAATCTTAGCTTATCCACAAGGGCGACGTCCTTGAGGATGAACTTGTCGTTCACCATGATCGATCCCGTTCCTTCAATCCGCCCTTGCCTATCATCTCCAAAGGTGATGAAGTCATCACCCGTCGACCGCGTGAAGAAGGTGAACCATCTTGAGTCTCCGGTCATGTGGCATGAACTGCCGGAGTCGACGAACCACGTGTCCTTCCTCTTTCCGCGGTAATCCTGAAAATCAAGGCACAGAAGAACGATGTGTCTCAATACTGGGGTTAGTTAAACAAGACTTGGGAACCCAGCACTGAGACACACGTCTGCGAGTAGTATGCAAAGCAGAAGTGCTATCCTTGATTAAGTTTGAAATTATGTTATGAGCAATGGTTACTCTAATATGAGAGTTATCCTGTCTATGAGCATGATGATGAGCATGTGACACAAATCCTAAACTAGGTTTCTTCTTTTCTACGTTACCATGTTTCGTAAAAGCTCTAGGTTGATTGGGTGAAATTCTAGCAAAAATTTTCTTATCATTTTTCAACCTACGCCAACAGAACTCAACCAAATGCCCATCCTTCTTGCAATAGGTGCAATGGTACTTGATACCACTGGGAGAAGCACCCTTTGACTTAACAGTTGGTTGGGCAAAACCCGCAAATTTAAAAATAGTTTTTGCAGGTTGGGTTTTAAATTCAACTAACCCATTTTCCAAGACTTGAGTAACTTTTGGCTTAGAATTATATTGGACAGAGTTGTATCCTAATCCTTACTTCTTATAAGGAGTTTTAGACTTGTCCAGAATCATGTTGTAACATCCTAAATATGGATTTGTGTTTCAAATGTAAGAAAATAAGAAGAAATTAAAACTTTTATTGCATCTTGAAGCCCTTGGTCATTTTGTAATTCTTTTAAAAAGAATTATGGAAAATCAAATTTAAATCCTCTTTTGACTCCAATCAAAAACCTTTGTGGCATAGGTCTTGTGCCAAACCCTTGGAAATCTTTTCCCTGAGTTCTAGGGAGGCTTGGAAACACCTCTGAATTATCTCATGATTTTTAGAAATTATTTGATAATTTTTAGAGGCAAGTCAAATTTGGTCAAACCCTATTTTTCCTCTTCTGGAATTTCTGGAGAAAAATTTAGTGCATGAAAATCTCTGAAAATTTTATGGGATGTTCCTCCTGCTGTCAGCAAGCTCCAGTTAAAATTTCATAAATTTTGGAGTTTGTTTGCTACCTCAAATAATTCCTAAAAAATCAGATGTTTAAAATTCAAATTCTAACTGGTTTGCACTGTTCCTCGGGTTCGAACCAGACTCGGGCTCGAGCCACTTGACTCGGTCCAACCAACTAAGCGCTTGCCGGCCGCGATCGATCGGACCTTGGCGTTGTGAGCCGTTGGATCAGCATCGAACGGACCTTGATCAGCCGAACGACAGAATCGTTGTAATCCGCTCGATCTAACTCAGCCGTTTGATTCCAATCCGACAATCGACACGTCGTCTCGTTCCTCCGTCGGTAGTGAGCTCGCCATGGCGTGCCAGAGGAGAAAGCGCCGCGCGTCGATCCACTCCTCGATCGCCTTTAAGCGGCTATCTCTGCGCGCATTAAATGCTGTCGTGCTCCTCCTCAGCGTCCACTCTCCAAGCTGCTCCGTCGCTCTCGCTCAAATGGCGGGTTGACCCGGCGGGATATCGCCGTTGCTCTCGGCCATCCTCGGCTATTTAAGCGCCATTGTTTCTCCCTTAGCTTCCTTTAACACCTCCGCAACTCTAGCTAGCACTCACAAGTCCGCTGGAGCTGCAGATCCTCGGTAATCCTTCGGCCGCCATTGTCGGTTTTGGAGTTTCGGTGGAGTCGGTGCAGCAGGGGTTTCCTTCTTCAAGTCTTTGCTCCCTCTGCTCCCCCTTTACTCTCTGAAGCTTAACCCTCACTCAATTCGGTTCAATTTGCTCAGGGTCGAACTGAATTCGGATTCCCCCAATTTCAGCCGAAATCGGCATTCTTCTTCGCCGGCGGCTTGGCTCTCCTCGGTGCATTCTTTGCGCTTTCAGTAACTCCTCTGTAGTCCCTAGTGGCACGGCTTTGCTCCCTTGAACGCGGTGGCGCATTTGCCATTTTCGTTTTTATCATTTCGGACCACTTCGGTTCTCTCCGGCTTGCCGGCGTTCTGGACCACCGCAGCCAAATCCATTGGTACCATTAGGTGCGCAATGATGTTTGGGACACATTTTGGGCACTTGCTCGCACCTCGCTGCCGAGCCGCGGCGGCGGCCGATCTTCCGTCGTTTTTCCGGGCGAAACAGGACGGTCGTTTTGAACGTGAGTCGGTCTGGACCGTCGATCCTTAGATCTACGGCCCACATTCGCGCGGAGATTTGAATTCGTCGCGCGTCTCGGTTTGTGACCCGTTGGATCCAGATCGAACGGTTGACGTTTAGGGTTTCGCGGCCGCGCGCGCTTGCGTCAGCACAGGGACTTGGACCGTTGGATCCAAGATCAACGCTCCACGTTCGTCCACGTCATTTCAAATTTCTGATTTTCCCAAAAGGATTTATTTATCAACTGAAAAATGTGATAAATTGTAAAATTCATAACTAATTCATTTTAATTCCTTTTCGGGAGATTCAAATTTTGTGGGTTATGTTTTCAATAGAACTTTAATCTAAAAATATTTCCAAGCCCAGTATAGCTCCAGAAAATTTTGCTAATGAATAGTAGCATTTTTTATTTATAAAAGCTGAGCAAAATTATTTTGGCCATATCTTTTGCATCAAGAATCCAAATCAATTGGTTCTTGTTGCTAAATTCTCTATAAATCATGATCTTGCTACTGTAAAATTTTCAGAATTTTTGGAGGGAGTTTACTGTTGGGTCTTTGCATTTTATTCGTTCTTATCGGTTGTTTCTCGTTTTCTCGTTAGGATCCGAAGAGCACGTTGACAATATAATTGATCCTCAGCAACATCTTGACCCACAGCAAGCAGGCAAGCAGTTTGATCATGTTAATCCCATTATTTTTCAAGTCTAATATATTGATTTCAACTTGTATGTATGCATTGCTATTTTGTTGTTAAATTATGGTTAGTATCCTATAGTTGCATAATCTGTAGGACTTGTTTATCCTCTACTACCATGAGCCTAGGTTATTTGCTGTGATTTGAGTTCGATGGATGAGCTCTTGTCACTTAGTAGATTGCGAATTGAAATTGCTTAGAAATGCTTAGTTTCGGTAGTAATGGGCGATCATCGATTTTAGTCGATAATCTTGATCACACATCTAAATATTATTCCATTATGTCTACTACTTGTGCTTTGTTACTTTGTAAAGTCAAAAACTGAAAATAAAATTGTTTTAGACTTGGGCACAATGGTATGTTGGTGTGAATGGAATGGTGCCTAGGTCATCAAGGACCGAGTTACTTGTGTCACTAAGCCAAGTGCTTATGCGTGCTAACCACGCGAGAGGGATATGGGACCTCTCTTGACCTAGTACTTTGGCGTGTGTTATCTCCGAGTCGCAGGAGGGGGTTGTGTGTGTTGTGTGAAAAAGGATATATGTTCTTGTGTTGGGTGCGCGGTGGTGGAGATTCCGGGTAGGCTCTCCACCTCGAGGAGCATTGTAGTTATCAAGGCTTTACAGAGGCGGGTAGTTGACCGAGGCTTTACAATGACTCGACACAGCGTATGGGTTTCTATCCATATGGGCGGCTCGTAGTTAATACACAATATTGGAAATGTCTCGTAGGACTTAGCTGTGCCGGCATACCAAAGGAAGTATGGTAATCATGTGGCAAAAAGGCGATGCAGGCGTGTGGGTACATTGGTACACCTGCGCAGGTATAAAACTATTGAATAGCCTCGTCCTAGGTTATGGACATGCTTGGTAAGGTCGTGCAAGAACTAGACTACAACCTTTTAAAATTAAAAATTTGACATGGTTAGTATGAATGGGTAGTTCATGCTATTGTTGTGGTGACTAATGGGTTAGTCACTTCCAGGATTGTTGTTGTCATCTATCTACTGTTATATTGTTGTCATTTACGATTATTTGAACATTAAAAACAGATTTGTTAACTTGCTTTTAAATGTACTACATTATTGCAACTAATGTTTGCGTTGTGCTGAAAATGAAACATACAGCCTCCACTTAAATAAGCTTGCATGTAGCATATGTATAGGTCATTACTTTACGTAAGTCTTATGGAGTACAATTTTGTACTCATTTGCTTTGCTTAACTATTTGTTGCAGAGGAGGAAGGTGAGCCCCAAGGGCCTCACTTTTGTGAGATGTGCTGTGGATTTGACGACTAGCTTGGCGGTCCGGTCGGTTGCCTTGTGGGTTAAAGGCACACTGATTGGCTCTTTTGGTTTATGGCCATCTTATGGCACTTTTGCTTCCGCTGTCTTTACTTCTTGTATTTATTGTAATTTGGCCGGTCGGCCTCTCTTTTGTAATAACTATCCTTTATGTATGTTAGCTTCTGGTTTGTTGCTTGCTTCGGTTCTATGTGAATGAATGGAATTGATGCATGAATTTTGTAAAGGGGTGTGTATACTGCATTTCTGGGAAGTATACATGTCTCGAAGACACGGGTTATTTCATTTGTGATGCTAGGGTTAATTGGTGACTAAGCATTACAAGCCCAATAATCCGGGATCCTCACACATGTTTAATTGTTTCTTACCTTTAGAAATTTTTTCTAATGTATCCTTAAGATAAGTATTTTCTTTTTCAAGATTAACACACGATTCACACGTTTTGCCCTTAATGGCTCTAGCATATCTCTCCTTATATAAGGTATCTTCAAATTTAAGAGTTTCGCAAGAGACACAAGAAGCAGAATCAATTCTATCCTTAAGTTTAGCAAATTTAGCTCTAACTGCATTTACTACGTCTTGTACTTCATGTTCTTGTTCAATGCAAAAATAGCAAAGGCTAGAATCAGCCACACCAGAAGCAACCAACTTGCTAGAATCTAAGCATTTTTCATAAGGAGCAGATTTAACCTCAACTAGCTCAGTCCTAGCTTTTCAAGTTGTTGCAAAGCAATATCATGAGCAGATTGCAGTTTAGCAAATTCTGAGTGTAGAGCATGGCAGGAAGAGCATTCATGAGATTCAAGAGTCTTAGCATTTGCAAGTTCTAAAGTCAAATTATCTACTTGAGACTCTAAGTCCTTGTTCCTAGCCATGATATACTCTAAAGACTTATCCTGACTCATGAGTTGCTCAAAGATAGTTTCGCATCTATCAGAAAGGACATCATAGGAGAGAGGTACCTCATCGTCGTCGACGTCATCGGAGTCGGCCATGAAGCAAATGCTGGTGAAGTCCTTGGCCTTCCCCTTCTTCTTATCTTGAGGGATCTCCTCCTTGTCATCCTCGCTCCCGGAGTCCACATCGCTTAAGGATTGTTTCCCAAAAGCGGCAAGAACCCGGTGAGCTGCCTTTGTCAGCTTGGCAGCATCAAATCTTGATTTGTTCCATTGAGGCTTCTTCCAAGCTGGCTTTCCCCCCTTATGGTTGCTCTTTCCTTTCAACTTGGGGCAATTTGCCCGGATATGATTAAGCTCACCACACTCATAGCAAGTCACGAGACCTCCTCTCTTTTTGTTTCTCATATTGTTATAGGCCCGTGTGGCTTTTCTAACTATGAGGGCTAACTCGGCCTCAGGGAGACTCTCAAACTCCTCTTCATGGATTGCAGGTAAACCAGCAAGCGAAAATCCAGAAGAAGACTCAGAAGACCCATCAGAAGCTCTCTTGATCGGGTCTGCTACCAAGGCCATGTTTTTCTTTTTGGGATGATCAATCCTCTTAATCTCATGAGTCTTGAGCTTGCTATAGAGCAGCTCCAAAGTTAGATCAGAGAGGTTGACGTTCTCCTCAATGGCGGTAGCCTTTATCTCCCACTCCTTGGTGTTGATTGCAGCCAAGAGGTGGGTGGCATTTTCAGACTGAGAATATTCAATTCCAACAGCTTGCATCTGATTAATCACTTTGTTAAAGCGACTGAAAATGCAATCGATGCTCTCACCAGGACGCATCTCGAATTTGTTATATTCACGCTTATAGACTGTCTGGCGTACTTTCTTGATTTGGGACAAACCCTCATGGTAGGTTTCGAGAGTGTTCCAAATCTCGTGCGCAGTCTCAAGATTGCAAATTCGATCATACTCCTGTCTACCAAGCCCACCATATAAGAGGTTCTTTGCCTTATTGTTGTTAGCCAAGAGGGCTGTTGAAGCTGGCGTAACAACTTTAGGAAGAACGAGCGGGGCTCGAACAACCTCCCATATAGCTTGTCCTTCGCTCTCAAGGAAGACTCGCATGCGATTCTTCCAATAGATATAGGCGACTAGAGTGGGCGTGAATAGGAGCACGCTCACTTTTTCAACCAAGATCAGATTCAATACAAATTTCACTCCAATAGCTATGGAACCTATGAAGATCAATATACCAGTATAGCGGAAATGCATGCTTCTTTAACTTGTATGTGCAGGTCATACCGTGATTGTATTCTAGCTTAGCACACTATTACTTCATTAGCATTCTATTGGAATAGATCTTGGTACTGGTCCTGGTCTTTGTGAACCTGCTAGGAGAGTAAGTTAGGATCGATGAAGTAGGTCGTGGCTACCGTCTCATCACCTCATATTGGGTGGATGACAATGAAAAAAGATCATGCTTCGTGGTGGACTTGGTTGCTTTGTTAGGCGTACTTGCCGTCTTCTTCAAAGCAGCTACATTAGAGACAAAGGAATAGTAATCTTAGATCACCAAGAACAAATAGATCTATAAGCACACTTAAAAATCTACAGTATTTCTTTCACCAAACGCACCCTAGAGCCGGCCGGCCATTGCCTCCTTCAAAGCAGTCGCGTATATATATCAGAGACATTTCTCATTACATGTAGATCTAGATCTGAGTGGACGACCAGATATAGAAAGGCACATATCACCGATATAGTCTTATTAAGAACTGTTTGTGATACGTATATAGTTTCACAAACGATTATTAACAATAACCGTCTGTGATGTTTACTTATCAGAGACAGTTTGTAATTGAAACCGTCTGAGATGTGTATCACAGACGATTTTTGTTAAGAACCGTCTGTGAGGCCTACAATTATCACAGACGGTTGTTATTTAAAACCATCTGTGATACGTATCACAGACATTTCTTTTTTAAGAATGCTCTGTGATATGTGCAATTAAATATCTGGTCATCCAGATCGACTCCAGACAGATCTATCTATAGAGACTCCGATGTAATCGTGCGTACGCGGCTACTTTGAAGGAGGCGTATTTGGGGCGTTAGTGAAAGAATTAAATACAGTAGATTTGCAAGTGTGTGTAGCTTGTAGATCTATTTATTCTTGGTGATCTAAGGTTAGTATTTGCTTCTAATTATATGCATTATATATTATTGGTTTATCATCCAAGGAGAGGTTATTAATTAGCTGTTAAGATTTACAATATATAGAACAATGATCGAGCAGCATGTATATATACATTGACTTGCCTTGTATTGTGTAGTTGTGTGGATTAATCTATAATTTGTTACGTGCAGATGGGCCGAAGATGGATGCACATTGAGAACCATGTGAGTGAAGAGTACATTGATGGCTTGTCTGCTTTTAGAAGAGCTGCCGAGCAGGATATGTTGAAGAAGGGGATAAACTTTATGTATTGTGCATGCATTGATTGCGATAATCTGAAGATGTTTACCTACCCAGCGTAGATCGAAGGGCACTTGATTCGAAGGTGTTTCAAAAAGGAGTATACATGTCAAACCAGTAATGGTGATGATCAGATTATACCAAAAGATAGTAACATCATCGAGGGAGACAACGATATGCTGACGTATGTGGATTGTGCTTTCGATGAGGGTATGTCACACGATTACAATCTAGATGAGATGCTATGTGATGCAGAAGGGGACTATAGTCAGGGAGAGTTTGGTGAATTCGAGGGTTTAATGGAGGACTTGTCGAAACCTTTGTTCCCGGGCTACAAGACGGAATACACAAGTTTGTCATCCGTGCTTGAACTGCTGAAATTGAAGGCAAGCAATGATTGAACCGACAAGAGTTGCACGGCGTTACTAGGTCTCCTAGCGTACATCCTTCCAGAGGAAAACGTGTTTCCCAGAACCGCCTGCCAAGCCAAGAAGGTTCTTTGTCCATTTGGAATGGAAGTAGAAAGAATACATGAATGTTCGAACGATTGTATCCTATACCATAAAGAGTATGTAGACATGCATGTATGTCACATTCCCAATTTAATAAATGAATTTATTATGCATCTAATGAGCATACATGGCATTCTTGAAACTTTTGCACCAATTTTTGCTTTGAAAAAATCTCAAACAAAGTTTAAACCCACACTTCAAATTTAAGCTCTAAGAGAAAATTGAGACAAAAGCTTATGGTCATCTTCTTGAAATAATTTATTTAAATATTGTATTAATTATCATGTGTTAATATAATTTTTACCATAATTGTGGAACTGATTTCAAACTTTAGAAAATTCAAACATATTTCATTGACCTATGCTAAGTTTGAATGTAAATTATGCAACTTAAAACACATACAGTGGGGTTTAAAATTTTATATGGGTACTGGGTCACCCCAGGAAACCCTCAAATTTATTTTAGTTTTTTAAAATTTTATTTGCTATATTTTGTGGCTCACTCAAACTAGAACCAAATGAATTCAAAATCAGTCAAGCAGGCAGTATTCATCGGGCCTGAACCAGACCCCGGCTCAGACCACACAATAGCAGACTTGACTCGACCACACCCATTAATGCACAACGCTCGACCGCGCCTCGCCGCTTTCTCTCGCTACCACGTCGGGCCCACCGGTCAGCTCCTTCAACCCCGCTGGCGCGCGCAGAACAGCCGCGCCATGTCGCGCCCGAGCTCTGCCCTAGCGCAGTCGACGCCATAAGCCACCGTCTGTCCCAACCACTTCGGAGCCTCCTGCAACTCACGCCGCCTCCATTGTCGTCATCTCCCGGGGATAATACCCCCTCCGCACCTCTGTCTCCCCTCACTTCTTCTCTCGGCCGCTGAGAAGAAGGGCGCTCATGCTTGCTCCGACCTATCGTAAGCTTCCGGCCATGGTATCCCCTCTCTTCTATTTTCCTTTATGTTTCCATTTTGGCTAATGCCAGGCCATGGTTTTGTTTGTAGCTCTCGGAACGTCGTCTTGTCTTCCTCGGCTCCGGATCACGTCTAGAGCTAACACCCGAGGACACCTGATGTGACGATGGCCCGATCTTCCGAAAGGTACTGATAAATCGATTGTGGAGATCTCGACGTTGATGATCCAAAGGCTCCGACCAAAACAGATCGAACCCCTTGCAATCACTACACCACTGCTCCGTTGGTTATCAACCGTGCCGAATACAGTTGACCTCGCCAAGAAGGCTATCTCCTGCAAGCGAATCGAGAACACAAGCAAGAGAGTTTAAGACGCAATATGAAATTGTATTGCGAATAAAGTTTGAGTTCACAAGTGGGGTTTCTCAACCGAACATGCGGTGAAACTGCTAAGCAGAATAATCTTTAAGAAAAACCCGAGGAAGACTAGAGGGGTGTGACCTCCTTAAATAGGGAAGGGGAAAGCCACACTTATCTAATGAAAAGGGAGGTGGTACTATTTGGTTTTACTGTTCATGCGGCCGTGGTACTGTTCACGTGAACAGTACCGGCCCAAATAGTCCAAGTTACAAGGCCCTCGGCCCACTTTGACTCGGACTGGAAAAGTGACGTGACTTGTTTTGCAGTTTCTGATCTGCTCGGATGGAGTTTGGAGGTGAGACCAGATCCATCTGAAAGTAGACTTCAAGAGCTTTCCAACGAGTACTCACGGCCCCCAAAAAGCCTTCTGGATTAAAAGTTATGGCCGTTTGAAGTAGACGCTGTTACGAAGGCCGAATCTGAATTGAACTCACGAATAGGACTTGGATTGCGCTTGACGGTTCCACTTCTACACTTGAGCTCGCGTGATTCTTCCCCATGGTTCCTAAGGACAATTAAATCATCACAAACATTAAGTAGTATACCATTCTTTGAAATATTTATATGCAAACTTAGGGACGCATTCACCTGATGGTTAAGTTGACGTACTCGCGCTCGAGTCATTGGTCCTTGTATCATAGTTTCAGTTTGTTGAGTTTGTTGTGGAGTTGGCATAGTTGTATCTATAGAAAGGATGTCCTCATCATCCTCCCCTTTTTGAATTGGAGTCGTCCTCGACTCAAACTCATCTTCCACGCCCAAGCAAGGTCGCAAATCTGCAATGTTAAAGGTGGGGCTAACCCCAAACTCTACAGGCAAGTCTAACTTATATGCATTATCATTAATACGTTCAAGCACTCTAAAAGGACCATCTGCACGAGGCATGAGTTTAGACTTTCTCAATTCAGGGAATCGTTCTTTACGCAAGTGTAACCACACAAGATCACCAGGTTCAAAAATAACATGCTTGCGTCCTTGACTACCAGCAACTTTATATTTAGCATTCATAATTTCAATGTTCTCTTTAGTTGTCTCATGCATCTTACGTATCAAATCAGCACGTTGTTGCGCATCGAAATTTACCTTCTCGTGTGGAAGAGGCAACAAGTCAATAGGTGCACGAGGTATGAAACCATAAACAATCTCAAAGGGCATTTCTTTGTGGTAGAATGCGTGACGATTATAAGCAAATTCCACATGAGGTAAACATTCCTCCCACATTTTTAAGTTCTTTTAAGCACGACTCTAAGCATAGTAGACAATGTTCTATTGACTACCTCAGTTTGTCCATCGGTTTGAGGATGACAAGTAGTGGAAAATAACAGCTTAGTTCCCAACTTACCCCACAAGGTTCTCCAAAAATGACTAAGAAATTTAGCATCACGATCTGAAACTATCGTATTCGAATACCATGCAAGCGAACAATTTCCTTAAAGAACAAATCAGCAATATTTGTAGCATTATCACTTTTATGACATGGTATAAAATGAGCCATCTTAGAGAATCTATCCACGACAACAAAAATACTATCCCTCCCCTTCTTTGTTCTAGGAAGCCCTAAAACAAAATCCATAGAGATATCTTCCCAAGGTATGCTTGGAACAGGAAGAGGTATGTATAAACTATGAGGATTAAGTCGTGACTTAGCTTTTTGGCAAGTGGTGCAGCGGGCAATGAAGCGTTCGACGTCACGCCTCATCTTTGGCCAATAAAAGTGGTGGAACAGAATGTCCTCAGTCTTCTTCACGCCGAAGTGACCCATCAATCCTCCTCCATCGCCTCTGTAACAACAAAAGACTAACAGAGCAATTTGGAATGCAAAGCTTGCTAGCACGGTATACGAACCTATCATGCACAACAAATTTATTCCAACCCTTCCCCTCTTGACAATTTAGCAACACATCTTTAAAATCAGCATCCTGCATATATTGCTCCTTTATTGTCTCTAACCCAAAGATTTTGAAGTCAAGTTGTGAAAGCATGGTATATCTCCTAGACAATGCATCAGCTATCATATTTTCTTTGCCCTTTTTATATTTATTGACATAGGGAAAGGATTCAATAAACTCAATCCACTTAGCATGTCTACGGTTCAAGTTGGTTTGACTTCGAATATGTTTCAAGGATTCATGATCAGAATGTATTACAAACTCTTTGGGCCATAAATAATGTTGCCATGTTTCCAAAGTTCGAACTAGAGCATATAATTCTTTATCATAGGTAGAATAGTTCAAACTAGGACCACTTAACTTTTCACTAAAGTATGCAACAGGTTTTCCTTCTTGAATTAACACACCCCCAAGACCTATGCCACTAGCATCACATTCTAATTCAAAAGTCTTGCTGAAATCAGGAAGTTGAAGCAAAGGGGCATGTGTTAACTTATCTTTGAGAGTGTCGAAAGCTTGTTGATGATTGGTGGCCCAAGTAAAGGAACACCCTTCTTTGTAAGCTCATTCAATGGTGCGTGAGGTGCTGAAATCCCGAACAAAACGCCGATAGAAACCAGCGAGCCCGAGAAAACTCCGCACTTGTGTGACCGTTTTAGGAGGCGGCCAACTCTGGATAGCGATGATCTTGGCTTGATCAACCTCAATTCCCTGCGGAGTAATAACATACCCAAGAAAACAAACTCGATCGGTGCAAAAGGTACACTTTTCGAGGTTACCAAACAAACGTGCATCTCTCAAAGCAATAAAAACAGCACGTAAGTGTTCAAGATGTTCATCTAGTGACTTGCTGTAAATCAATATATCATCAAAGTAAACTACCACAAACTTACCAATGAAAGCACGTAAAATCTCGTTCATTAATCTCATGAAAGTGCTAGGGGCATTAGTTAAACCAAAAGGCATCACTAGCCACTCATATAACCCGAACTTAGTTTTAAATGCCGTCTTCCATTCATCTCCAAGTTTCATTCTAATTTGGTGGTATCCACTACGCAAGTCAACTTTAGAAAACATTGTAGAGCCACTTCATCAAGCATGTCATCTAACCTAGGAATAGGATGACGGTATCTAATGGTAATATTATTGATAGCTCTACAATCAACACACATACGCCACGACCCATCTTTCTTTGGAACCAAAAGTACAGGAACAGCACATGGACTAAGGCTCTCACGTACGTACCCTTTGTCAAGCAAGTCTCGCACTTGATGCTCAATCTCCTTAGTCTCCTCCGGGTTGGTTCGGTATGGCGCTTGCGGTTGGGTAGGGAAGCTCACGGAATCAAATCAATTTGATGTTCAATACCCTAATTGGTGGCGCCACGAGGTATCTCAAATAGAAACACATCCTCAAATTCCTGCAAAAGGTTAATGACAGCAGACGGCAAAGAGCTAGATACATCATTAAGTGAAAATAAAGCATCTTTGCATATCAAAGCATAGCATGGCATTTCATCATGACAAATTTCAGCAAGATCAGATTTGGTTGCAAGCATGACACAACCCTTTAATTTAATTCCCTCGGTTCTAGAACTAGATGGCAACCTCTCTTTCCTTGGTGGGAAAACATCCTTCACTACTTGCTGATTTTCAGATTCTTGTTCAAGTTCTTTCTTCTTATTTTCAGCTAGCTCTTTATCACAATTAGCAATTTCAGTAGGTGTCAAAGGTAGCAAAGTTATTTTCTTTCCTTTGTGCGCAAGAGAGTATTTATTACTTCTACCATGATGAGTTGCATCGGTATCAAATTCCCATGGGCGACCTAATAAAAGTGAGCATGCTTGCATAGGTACTACATCGAAATCAGCAACATCATGATAGGAACCAATGGAAAATTGCACTCTTGCAGATTGTGTTACCTTCACCTTACCGCTATTGTTGAACCACTGAATGTGGTATGGGTGAGGATGCGCACGTGTAGTCAAGCCAAGCTTCTTGACCAATCCTAAATCCACCAAGTTATTGCAGCTTCCGCCATCAATTATAACACGAACACGGCAATCCTTGACGATGAGCAACATCTGAAACAAATTATGGCGTTGTAGCTTCTCCTCTTGCTCTCTTTGAGTGCTCAAAACTCGCTGTACAATTATGGTTCTATAGTTCGCCGTAGCAGCAGCACCTAAAATCTCCTCACCATCGCTATCTGCCTCATGATCATCACCAATACCTACAAGGTTAGCTGCAAGAGCATATTCATCCTCAACATCACTAGTACTTACATAACCACCATCTTCTGTCGCAATGTACGCCCGCTGACTTGGGCAATCTCTCATGACGTGGCCCATCCCTTTACAACGGTGGCACACAATGCCCATCGTAACGCCCGTGGAAGCAACCGATGAAGAGCTCGTCTTTGGTGCTTGCACACTAGTAGATTTGCTCGTCTCGGTGTGCGTGATGGTGGTGGTGGTCTTCTGAACGCGCCCTACTCACAGAGGGGCAGCGGCTCAAAAAAGGAGAGGTGGGGTGTCTTGGCTTGTCCAGCGTTGATCTCGATGTAGAAATACTTCCAAAGTTGCTCCTTGTCCTTTGTTGCCTACCCTGCAATTCCTTTTCTGCCAAACAAGCAAGCTGGAACAATCTATTGATATCATTATACTCTTTGTAATCAATTATGTCCGAATTTCATGCCTTAATCCCCATAAAACGAGCCATCTTATCCTCCTCATCCTCTTCAACATTACAACGCAGCATGCCTATTTGCAGTTCTTGATAATATTCCTCAACAGATCTATTGCCTTGGTCTAAGCGCTGCAATTTCTTACGCATTTCACGTTTAAAAGCAGGAGGAACAAATCTAGCACGCATAGCTACCTTCAATCTATCCCATGTATCAGGGGCTAAGCCAGAATTAACTACTTGAGTCCACCAAATGATAGCAAAATCTTTAAATTCACTAGTCGCTTGTCTGACTCTATGCACTTCAGGAACTAGATGGGCATTAAATTTTTGTTCAACTGTCATCTCCCAATCTAGATAAGTTTCAGCATCATAGGTACCCGCAAAAGATGGTATGAAAAATTTAACTTTAGCAAACGGGTCATCATGAACATGAGCATTGTGATACTGAAAATTATTGTTACCTCCCATACCATGACGGTTTTGATGAGGACGGTGTCGTGGCCGTGCAGCACCGGCGTCACGGTTTTGTCTCTCATTATCATCTCCCTCCTCATGATCTTGGCCTCCATTGTTTGGTGGCCGATTCACCATTCTTTCAAGGCGTGTAGTGAGTGTTGCAATGCTCTCATTAATGGAACGTTGCATTGTATCCATCTTCCTATCGATGTCATCAGTAATGGCAGCGCGTTGTTCATCCAAAAGCGTTATGAGCTCTCCCTTAAAAACACACTCTTGCGCATCAGACGTCTCACCTGCCATGGTTAGTAGCAAACAAAAGACAACACAAAGGTATTATCTCTATCAACTACTAGGTGGCGAGAAGTAGAATCACACACTCTCAAGCGTCTTATCACACTCTTACAAGTGTTCTTACCAATGCAGCAGGTGGTACAACCGGTGGCTGGTTCGTAACACCGTGTCGGCGTGGTACGATTGCAAGAGGAACCTGTTCTGATCAAGAGTAGGTGTAGCTTGGAAGGCACAATATGGTAGCAATGGAGAACAATCAGTTAATTTCAGAATTGCATAGAATTGAATTATAGTCCGTATCTAACACTTAGCCTATGTTGCTGATCAACCAAGAATGGAAGAAGGCTAAAATTAAGTGTATGACAATGTGTAGGAGTGGTAAATACAAGATAATTCAATCCAATGCAATTTGGAATTGAAGAGCACAAGGATTGACTCAAAATTAAAAAACTGAAGCTTTCTGTCCACTGGACAGCATGTTGGTATTTTGGCCGTAACTTTTTGTCAGATGCCTCTTTTTCACTGATTCTTTTTTTATCTGTTTTCTGACGGCTTTTTCTACAAATTTTCTTTTGGGGCCAACTTCTGAATCCCGACACAAAAATTCACACAAAAATCACAACTGCTGACTGTTGTAGATTCAAAACAGATAATTGGGTCAACTTTCACCGCATATATCTCTTAAATTCCTTCCTGGAATGACGTGAAATTTTACAGATAGATGGATAAGGAATTTCTGAATCTAATGGCGGTGGTCTCACTCAAAAATAATCTCGGAATCAAAAGATATGCCATTTTTGGTGGCGGTTGCAGAGAAAGGAAAAAAATCAGCCGAATTTGAAAATTAGGGTTTGGGGTGAGGAATTTTTCTTTTGTTTGGATTTTTTTAATGGAATAAAGATATGACCAGCAACTAGACAATGTTAATATGGACACAAATTCAATTTAGCAAACCAAAACTAACAGATTGAAAGGCACAACGGGGTTTGGACAACGGAATTAATTCTTTTTGTAGGGCAATTTTTTTCTTTTTGGACTATAGGAAATAAAAACCAATCTACTAACTAGGGATACAAGAATTACCTCACGGGCAACCGTTGCTCTGATACCAACTGATGTGACGATGGCCCGATCTTCCGAAAGGTACTGATAAATCGATTGTGGAGATCTCGACGTTGATGATCCAAAGGCTCCGACCAAAACAGATCGAACCCCTTGCAATCACTACACCACTGCTCCGTTGGTTATCAACCGTGCCGAACACGGTTGACCTCGCCAAGAAGGCTATCTCCTGCAAGCGAATCGAGAACACAAGCAAGAGAGTTTAAGACGCAATATGAAATTGTATTGCGAATAAAGTTTGAGTTCACAAGTGGGGTTTCTCAACCGAACATGCGGTGAAACATCTAAGCAGAATAATCTTTAAGAAAAACCCGAGGAAGACTAGAGGGGTGTGACCTCCTTAAATAGGGAAGTGGGAAGCCACACTTATCTAATGAAAAGGGAGGTGGTACTATTCGGTTTTACTATTCACGCAGCCGTGGTACTGTTCACGTGAATAGTACCAGCCCAAATAGCCCAAGTTACAAGGCCCTCGGCCCACTTTGACTCGGACTGGAAAAGTGACGTGACTTGTTTTGCAGTTTCTGATCTGCTCGGATGGAGTTTGGAGGTGAGACCAGATCCATCTGAAAGTAGACATCAAGAGCTTTCCAACGAGTACTCACGGCCCCCAAAAAGCCTTCTGGATTAAAAGTTATGGCCGTTTGAAGTAGACGCTGTTACGAAGGCCGAATCTGAATTGAACTCACGAATAGGACTTGGATTGCGCTTGACGGTTCCACTTCTACACTTGAGCTCGCGTGATTCTTCCCCATGGTTCCTAAGGACAATTAAATCATCACAAACATTAAGTAGTATACCATTCTTTGAAATATTTATATGCAAACTTAGGGACGCATTCACCTGATGGTTAAGTTGACGTACTCGCGCTCGAGTCATTGGTCCTTGTATCATAGTTTCAGTTTGTTGAGTTTGTTGTGGAGTTGGCATAGTTGTATCTATAGAAAGGATGTCCTCATCAACACCTTCGCGCCTTCTTCACCTTCGGTGAGATTCTTGCCAACACTTTTGTGTCATATCGTGCCATTTAGCAAGACGATGAGTTTCCCTCACATAATTTGAGCAATGCACGACAGGACATCATGAATTTGAAGAAATTCCATTTTCGACTGGAGAACAACCCCTTCATCTCCCACTTTGATCTAGTAATATATTGTTCAATCCCTTGCTTCTATAGCATTCTTGTGTGGTCTGTGAGTTATCCCGGCCGTTCAATTGCCTTTGTTTTCACTAGAGTGTCATCTCCACGTTGACCCGTCTGCCGCCGTCACCTCCTTCGACGTGGACCCAACTTCGAGCATCTCCACTTCTCTCCACTGCCCAGGTAGCCTCCTTGTAGTCCCTAGTAGCTCGAGCACCCACTGGAATGAACGATGTGGAGCTCTTTCGCTGATTGCACATTTGCAGTTTTCACACTACCGCTCATTTCCAGCGCGCCGCCACTGCTGGCTACCGTTGAGATCGCCACCACCACCCAAATGTGCACACTGCTATTGCGCATCTATTCGAACCCTTGGCCGGTGCCACCGTGGCATGTAGCACCGACGAGTCGCCGGGCAACCGCGCGAACGAGGAGAACCTCGTTGTCGTACGCGGACAACTACTTTAGCTTGGTGTTTATGGCAAACCACCGTCATTAAAGCGCTAATGATAGCTTACTGTAGTTAATGCTATCTTAAGGAAGTAATAAGTGTATGACATGTGTGACCGTGAATAGAAAACGAGGTCTAAATAACGGTTTAAGTGAGAGATTGACATGTGGGACCAAGGGTTAGGTGCACAGTCATGGACCCTATGAACCGGCCCGATGACTCGCAGTTCATGTGTCACATCCTCAATTTATTAGATGGAATTATTATGCATATCATAAGCATGCATCATGTTTTGGAGCATTTGCATACAGTATTGCACTTGGAAAATCTCAAAAAAATTGTTAAACATACACCTCAATTTGAACTCCCAAAAGAAAACCATGACAAAAACATATGAACATCTTGTAGAAATAATTTATTCAAATACTATATTAATTATCATGAATTGATATATTTTTTACCAAATTTTTGGACCTACATTCAAACCACAGAAAATTTAAACACAATCAATAACCTATACTAGTTTGAATTTAAATTATACCAAATAGAACTTGAACATTGGGGTTTCAAAATTTATGTGGGTTTTAGATCATCCCAGGAACCCCTCTGATTTATTTAAGATTTTTTGCTATATTTTGAAGCCTAGTCAAACTAGAAGAATTAAAATTCAAATCAGTCAAATAAAGTTATTGTTCCTTGGGTTCGAACCACCCGCACAGTACCTGACCGAGCCATTTGACTCGGTCGAATCAACTAGATGCAGACCGTCCATTCCTGATCGAACGGCCCGCGAGCCTTCGGCCGAAACGTTGCACGCCGTGCCGTCCCCCTGCCGCTGACCCGCTGGGCCCACCGGTCAGGGCGGTCTCCTTCCTCGCGTTGGCGCCTGCGCAAAAGCCGAGCGCCACACGGCCGCCAAGCTCTTCCGATGCGACTTTACGTCGTGATCACACCGCCCCTCCCAACCACTCCTGGAGCTTCGCCACTTCACGTCGCCTCCGTTGTTGTCATTTCCCAGGGATAATACCCCCTTCTTCCCGCTTTTTCCCACACTTCTCCTCTTTTTGACAGTGGAGAGGGAAGCTCGTGTGAGCTAAGTGCTTCGGTAAGATCCTCACCTCTGGCTACCTTAGCCTCCTCCTTCAGTGTTATTTCCATTTTTGCTAAGCCCAGGCTTTGATTTTGCTTGTAGCCTCCGAACCATTGTCGTGTCTTCCTCACAGTGGTCCACGCCCAGAGCACGCACCCGAGGACTTCGTCGTGCCAACCTCGTGCTCAGTGACTCTTAACCTCAATCTTGCGTGTCATATCATGTCTTAGGGTTTAATATTCGAAACTCCTCAATCAATTTGGTCATTGCACGATAGGAAATCGGGGAATCGAAGCTTTGCCCATTTTCGGCTGAAGAATAGCTTTTCGCCTCCCACCTTGATTTGGTAATGCCTTTTTCGATTCTTTGCTACTGGAGTATTCTGTGATGATCTTGAAGATATCCCACACATTCTTGTTGTTTCGTTTTGCTCCAGTCAACCTCTCCACGTGAGCCGTAGCATCACCGTCACCTCTCCGATGCCGGCCCAGCCCCGAGCTCCTCCGACCTTCTACAACACTCAGGTAGCCTCCTAGTAGTCCTTAGATACCCGGGCACCTGCTAAATGACCGCTGCAGAGCTTCATTTTGCGAATGCACATTTGCTCTAAAACCGCAGCCGCCCCTCTCCGGCTAGCAGCCGATACGGGCCACCTCATCCGTCGCCACACCCCCAAAAGATATGCATTGGTGTTGCGCATCTAACCTAGGCCTTGGCCGGCTCCGCCATGGCATGTAGCACCGGCGAGCCGCTGGGCAAGCGCACAGGACGGGAGTCTTCCCGTGGTCGTACGCGACCATTACTGCAGCAAAGCAATTAAGGGTTAATAACGATGATTAGCATTAAATAGCTGTCTTAAGGAATGATAAGTCTATGACATGTGGGACCCTTGTGCAAAAATCAAGGTTTAAATGGCAGTTTAAGTGAGAGATTGACATATGGGCCCGAGTCTTAAGTGCACAGTCGTGAACCACGTGAACCAGCCTATGGACTCGCGGTTCACGCACTGTTTCGTAGACCGAAGCACTAATGGGCGGACCCCACATGTGAGATCATTTTTTTTAATCAAGGGTAAAAGAAATATGCACTATTCCCGGGGTCCCGTTGGTCAGCAACTGTGGCTAGCATGGCCATCGGTAAGAAAAGCAATAAAGGATTAAGGAAATTAGAAATTTATTTATTTATACACTAAAAAATGTGAATACCTTAAAAAATGCATAACTAATTCATCTTAACTCCAAATTGAATGAAACTCTATATTTCAAAATAGGTTTCAAACATGTCTCTATATGAGAGAATATAGTTATGGAAAATGATCCATAAATCTATTATTTTTACAATAGAAAAAGGTTGATAACTTTAGAAATTTATAAATAATGCATAAAAACTCCATTTGAAATGAACAAAGTTGAATTGGGCTTATAATATTATTCTATATTTACCTATATAACCCTTTGTCTCCCCACTAGTCTACAATTTTTGGCAAAATAGTTAATTTGAATAAAGTGCCTTTTTTTGGAAATTGAAATTCAAACTACTATAACTCTCGCATACTAAATGCGAATGGAATAATTATTTCAAATAAATTCATCTAAAATCATGAGGTAGCTACTGTAGAAAAATCATGCATTTTTTTAGAAATTTGATTTTTATGATATTTCTCGATATTTGTCGATATCTTTATTCTATAGAGCCCGAAGTGAATGACGTAAACTCTTACGCCACAGAGAGTGAAAAATTACACTTACAGCATGGCAAGCATCATTTTTTTTGCATCATATTGATCCCAGTTTTAATAAACTATTGTTTGAAATACAATGATATTGCTTGCCTGCTATTTTCGGTATAACGTTATGTTACAAGTAGTAGCTATGTCCTACACTTGCTGGTTATCCTTGATTATTCTCTTATAATTATGCTTAAGATAGATGCTTGTGATGATGTGAAGATTATGTGTTGAATGCTTAGCCACTGCGGGTTTAGAAAACGAAATAGATCAATTGCCAGGATTAGCTCGTCAATTGTGGGAGACACATAACAATTCTTATTTTTCATTTGGTCCAGATTGTTATATCTGGTTATTGAGTTAAAAAATAGTTGTTGTGAAATGGTTTTGGGTTTGGACAAGTGGTTGTAGTGTGGGTGCTGTTATGCACGAGACTTGGGTTTGTGGTTGTCTTGTCTGCACCGTTAAGGACCGAGCCATGGAGTTACGTTGCAAGTACTAATCGTGCTATCACACGCGGGATATGTCTACCGTACGGTTATGTAAGGGGGAATTTTTATTGTGTTAACTCCCATGGTGGTGTAAGGATATTTGTGTTTGATCATTTGTTCGGAGGAGCCGATGTAATTTTCGATAGTGTGCATGAGAGCACCAATTTTGGTTATTTACATTACATTGGTATTATTCCAATGCAACTTGTGACCCCGCTTAGCAGGTGCTATCCGTAGCTTGTAATAAGTATGGGAACAACTCATAAGAAGGACTTATCTCAATGGGGCTTTCTTGCTAGAAATGACTCTATCTCGATTCTCCTCGGCCACCTAAGGAAGTGTGTCATTTTTCGGAAGCATCCGGAGTCTTACGGGCTAATCGAGTTGTGTGGGTAAAGTAGTACACCTCTACAGAGATAATCTATTCGAATAGCCGTATCCACAATTATGGACAACACTTGGTTTTGGTATGCTTCATCGTTAGATTTGAAATTAAAAGTTGACATGGTTATAACTTGGTTACGACATGAATGGGATGTTCGAGCATCTTAGTTTATCAAAGTGGACAACCACTCTGATATTGGTTGATCTATACAATTACATATGTCTTGTGAAATCTTTTCTTGGATAAACGATTTGCAACTTGGCTTTTGAAAACTAGATGGTCTAGGAATGTTAGATGTTGCAAACTATAACTACTAATGCTATTCTTTGATTGCCCAATATGCATAACTATTTTTTTCTTTGTATAATAACTACTAATGATATTCTTTGATTGCCCAATATGCATAACTATTTTTTCTTTGTATAAAACTTACAAGTACCTTTGTACTCAGCCAGTTTGTCCACTGGTTTTCTGGTGAGGACAACTTCGAGCCTGATGAGCTCGTTAGTGTCGATTTAGGCGACATTGACAAGTAGTGCTGTTATTTAACTCCCAGTCAGTTGCTATGGGTTATGGGGCACACCTTGCTGGACTTTTGATTTATTTACATTGCTTCCACCGCTACTTAATGTTATTGTTGAATTTGGCCGGTCGGCCACTTGTAATAGTTGTAGACTTAAGTATTCTTGATGTATGTCTTTTATGCTATGTCTGAATATTGTATGGATGTGATTGACGTTGAATGAGAGCATGAGCATGTTGGTCGCTGATCTTGGGAGCCAACATGATCTCATTCTCACTGTGATGAATTCTATTTTAACTCACTAAGTGTGAACTTCGATTGTTCGGAGGACCCGTTATCATGTAGTGCTTGCGAGGGAGCAGTACGCATGATCGTCGGATCTCTACTTTCAGTCAAACCTTCCCACTTTGATGGAGTTAAGTTGGAATCCATTTACTTAAGGCCGAGAGTTGTTTCCATAAGACCAGGAAGGACTCGGTCTTACGGAAATAACACGACGGTCCTCACATCACGCACTGTGTTGTGGACCGTATCGCTGACAAATAGGCCCCACGTGTCAGTGCGGTTTTAAATCTAAAATTAAAATTGAAAAATGAACTATTCACAAGGCCCCACTAGTCAGCGATTGTGGCTAGCGCGGCGCCCGGTAAGAAAAGTAATAAATACTATATAAAATCTGAAAATGAATTATTTGCACACTAAAATTTCTATTAACTTCAAAAATGCATAACTAATTCATTTTAACTCCAAAAATAGTGAAAACAATTTTGATAATTTTCATTTTTTGTGAACTTTGTTTTAAAATAGCTTTAAACTATGTCTCTATAACAGAGAATATAGTTTTGGGAAAATGATCCACAACTCTATTATTTTTAGAATAGAAAAAGCTGATAACTTTGAAAATTCATAACTAATTCATAAAAACTCCAATTGAGGTGAACAAAGTTATTTTGGTCTCATTATAATATTATCTTCCCATCATATAATCCTTATCATCACCACTACTCTACAATTTTTGCAAAAATTTTCAAATGGATGAATAGTAATCGATTGGAATTTTTCTAGAATTTTTAGAAAACTGATTTTCAAATGGCTATTACTCTCTCATATCAAATCCAAATTGAATAATTATTTCACCTAAATTCATCTAAAATCATCATCTAGCTATTTGTATTTCTTGCCTTTTCTCAATGTTTATTTGGTATTGTTGTTTCACAGAGCCCGATGCTATTGATATTGACTCGTATGCCACCAAAAGTGAGCAATTAATCTACCAGCAAGGCAAGTATCATTTGAACTTTCTTTTGCATGTTCGGCCAGCTCCTGGGCCTCACATTGTCCACGTGTTGCTTGATGATGTTATTCTCTTTTTTATTGACAACTACATGTGCTCGAAACTTAGACCAAATTGAAGGTGAGAATGTTCCATCCTCATCAGAGGTGGGATAGTAGTTGATATCTCAGAGTAGATGTTCTCGAGACGAATCTGCCAGGATCTTAACATTGACATTGTCAATGAGATCATCATCAGTCTCCACGATATTAGCATCGTGAAGATTTGTCTCTCCATTTGAGACAGAAGTAGGAATGTGCTTTCCCTCATAATTGCTTTGGGGGCAGCAGAAGCATCTCTGTCGTCTCAATCCGAACGGGTTGGGTTGAGAGCGGCAAAGATTCTCCCTCATTAATGTACTCGATGTAGAAATCGCACGTGCGTGCCTCCTAGGGATGTTGTCCTTGTCCACAAGGTCGGTGCAGCGGACAAGATCAAAGGTGTTCTCTTCGTCCATTGGCAAGGATGTGAAAACATCCCAGCAGTGATCTCCGGTTTGATTGCACCATCCTTCTAGCACTAACTATCGATGAACAACACCCAGAGCCCCTAATCGAGCTTACCTGGAAAATAATATGAGATCACAATCAAAATATGGAGACTTTAATTACCATGGACATAGTCAGAGTGAGATTACAAGAGATCGTGGCCATATGAGAAATTATCTAGAGAGCATTTTTATAACTTATTACTTATTACACAGGCTACCTCTTTTATAGCTACCGAAGGGGTGGCCATTAATGTTGCTAAAGACACCTTATGTATTCACAAATATTCCTTTGTTGAGTCTTGAACTACCATATCTTTTAGCCAATTGTCGTAAGTTGATAGATGCTCCAATAACCATTCTCACGTTAGTTCCGTGGGAAACTGCCATGTCTCCCGGCCATTTACTGGCCGGGGATGGCACAAACCGTATGGTTGGTCGTGTAGTGTCCATGACTGATTGTTTCATAACTCAAACTGGTCTACGATCAATTTGGTTATACCAAAAGGGATTAGAATTCATTTTAATATTGGTCGTAGGTTCATAACCATTATAAAGTGGGCATTTAACATGTGGGCCTGCTTTTATGGAGGCTTTAACTTGAACCGAAAAATGTTGACTTAGTCAAGAATCCTCGTCAAAATTTTGTTTTGAAATCACCGAAAAACGACTTGAAATTCCTCAATTTGAAAGCTTTCGAATCGAAAGTTGGAAGCTCGTGATTTTAGTTAAAATTTCGAATCGAAATTTCCATTTTTCGAGTAGAAAGTGACGTGGCCTAAATTTGATGGCAGAACCGACGAGTTGAAAGCCAGGCCTGACTAATTTGAAAGTTGATTTGGGGGGATTTTTTCCTGCTGAAAGTTGAATCCGAAGATTTGAGAGTGAAACGCGCGCGTCGAGTTGAAAGTGAAACAGGTCGAGTTGAAAGTTAAATCCGGAAGATTTCAAAGTGAAATGCGTCGAGTTGAAAAGTTGATTTAGCGGCGTGGTTTGAATTGAAAGCTTCAATTTTTTTTGGGGAAAGTGGAAGCTATCAGGGTTCTTTTTTTTGTTCCGACAGCATGCGGTCCGAAGGGATGAGGTCAGAGCGAATAGCAAGCCCATTACAGCCCAAAGCATGACATTCCAGACATTATTGCAGCATTGAACCTTCCTTCCTAGAATTAGAGTACATCACAATAATTTGTAGAACTGTGGATCGCCCGATCAAAACGTATACGTTTAAGATTTGAGACAGTCAAGAAATTCCAGGCATCTCGATTTATTCACTGTATATTTTGATACAAAAAAAAATACGGATCGAACAGATCTGAAGACGTACGTGCCACTGCATCTGGAACGGGGATCCGGAAGGTACGAACCCATTACACCAAAGCATGCATGGACAAACTATATATATACACGAGCTGATCAGTATCAAACACATTATTATTTCAGCATGAACAAATCGCCACTTGTTTTGTGTACACCAGCTACTAGAACACTAGGCACGTACACTACCACATTAATTGTTCATATCCATATTATATAACCGTGCAAACCTCCTCTCTTGTATTGTCTCCAGGTATATAATAAGAAGACGACGCCACAGTGTAACTCTACGTAACGAGGCAACGGAACGTCGCCGGTATGCACCGAACAATGCAAACCCAAGCTAGTTAATACCTAAGAGGCGGCAGTACCTTGCCCTCCAACCACGGACGCAAACAGCCCATGCAGCCTCCCGGCGCCCCCGCCGGAATGCCGCGCCGGGAAGCACAGCGTGGTTGTCGGTGACGCCACCCAACCGTCCCCGGCTTCGTCGTCCCCCCTCGACGTTGACGAGAACGACGACCGCGGACTCGTCACCAGCCTCTTCCTCCGGCTGCACTGCACGGTCTCCTTGGACGCGGAGGGGGACGGCATGGTGTGGCTACGGCGGAGCTTGGGGAGGATGCTCTTGACGAAGCTGGCCGGGTTGGAGGAGGACAGCAGCTTTTTGGAGGACTTGGACTTGAAGAGCTTGGTTGCCTTGTTGTAGTACGACGGCGGCGGCGTGAGAGGAGGGAGGGAGGTGTCGGAGATGGCGTTCTTGGGCGTGCCCGGCGCCGACTCCCAGTGGAACGGCACCGAGCCGGCGGAGGCGACGCCGTAGTAGACGCGGAAGGATGGGTTGGAGAGGGAGGCGTCCGGGGAGAAGAGGCGGCTGGCCATGTTGGTCGTCCTCCCCTCCTGCATAGCTGCTCGGAGCGTCTTCTGGCTCGTGCTCTTAGGGAGCATCCTCGTCGTCTTCCTTGCCTAGTTTTGTTTGGCTCTTCTTGAGATCAGGCTGTACAAAAGTGATTTGGAGTTTAGAGAGATCTAGAGAGAGAAACAAAGAGAGATGTGAGCTGCTAGCTGCTAGCTAGCTAGGAGGAGAGATATACCGTATTCCGGGGAGGGCTATTGGTTGTGATCTTTAGTTCTGTGGGGTTTGGGACTTTGAATAAGAGAGAGAGAGAGAGGAGATTGAGGCAGGCAATGTGGTCCTGACTCCCTAGCAAAGGGCACATGAATTCATTAGGCGTGTCACTGACTTTGGGATTTAATTAATTTTATCTCTCTTAAACATATCGTGCTTGGAAAGGATGGATCATTCGTGACTTGGTCGATTAGATTTGTGGAAAAAGTTGTAGGTTCACATTGAAACAGACACTCACTCGAGCCTATGTATATTTATTCCCAAGACGTTGAGAGAAATGAAAGGCCACCAAACATAGGGTGCATTATGTTTGTTGTGTGGTCTCAGCATCGTTTCTACCCCCCAAGTTTTTCATTCATCCAATACTAAATTAATTGGCTACACACATGCTTGCATCAACAATATAATCAACGTCAAAACTTGGTCATGTTAACATGTTCCCTTTGTTAGCTGTTGGGAGAATTTTCAAGTAACTGGATAGTTAGCTCCATATTTAATACTAGTAACAAATCCAAATTTGAGCTGGGTTCATACATTAAACAGTAGTTCAGAAATTTACCATATATATAGCACTTATTTAGGAGTTGGGAATTGTACATTGGTTGTTTGATTATTCCATGTGATATGTAGTCTTCTGGTGAAGTGGGTTGGTTAAGGTGGAATTTGACTAGTTAGTATAAAAATCGGAAGATCGCAGCTGAGTAGAGGTATTTATACTCTTATCGTAAGTAAGACTTGTGAGGTGGCTAAAGCTAACTGGCGGCAGAAGAAACTCTTGATTAATTGTGATACATGCATGTTGCTAACCTATAGCTTACCTACTAATTTAATTTGCAGAATTTTCAACCTGGATTCTACACTTGGAAAGTCATATATAACATTTTTTATCTCTTTTTCTTAGTGTGCCGTTCCATTAAGACAAACAAGGGATATGAAATTTACAGCAAGGTACGGTTGCGCCGGTGCAATGAAAACAAAACATCACAAAAAAATATTGGCAGATTACAGCCAAGAGTGGATCAGATAACTTTTTTGTCAATATTTAATTGAAGGATTGATCAATATGGAGTGAGAGGTGATCGAAATGTTCTTGAAGCTGCTACTGCACTTATAGAGATATATAGCTAGGATAAATTACAAATAAAATGGTCTTGACAGGAGCATCCATCCTTACATGCCCCCATATATGGACCCATAAATAATAAATTGTAGACTAAATATATATACGTAGTTCGTGATGACGTTATATACCGATGTAGCATCGGTCCATGCACCGACAGGATGCATATACACCAACATGAGAACTTGGTGAATGTAGTCGAATCTAATATACAACAGTGACGGAGCTTCAGCGAAATTTCAAGGGAACAAATTAATGAGGGCTAATGCAAATTAAGTTATTCAAGTGCTAAATCATACTACCACAAAACAAGGTACAATTTGTAGTTGTCCATATATGGATTACAAAATACATGTCTCTGCAAGATATATAGGGTAGCCATCTAAATGACTAACTGTCCGACCACCGAGCGTGGAATACCTGAAGATTATATGTGTATAGTGTGCTAGTCCCAGGATTAATGGCTAGCACACACATTCACAACATTTTGCAATCACATCCATACAAACACATACTAAAGTAAAGGAAAAGGGTATTCTACTTAAACTATTACAATAATTATTACAACAACGGCCGACCGGCCAATTAAAAGTAGTTATCAGAGTAAACAAAATAAAATAGCAGCAGAAGACATAGTAATAGTAGCAAAAGTCCAATGGTATGCCCATCCGACCCCGCAGGCAACCAACAAGGAATAAGGCCTAGATAGACCCATCACCAAACCCTCCAGTGCCGGGAGCAAAGAACGCATCGTCAATCGTCAGCTCATCTGCAAACTTTAAACCAACAACAATAGCAAGATTGATTACAATGCGTACTCAGCAAGACTTGTAGTGTATCATAAAAAATTATATTAGATGCAAGGCTATCAAATGATGGCTCTACTCTACATGTTCTTTTGCTCAAAGCCACTTTTGTTTGCAATATTCATAATTAATAATTTGCAACGGAATTTAAAAGAGTAGTTTAAGCAAAAGTAAGTGCAGGACAATAAATAAATAACTGAAACATAAATGATAACAACACTCACAACCCTACTCGGTTGCATGCAAAAATATATTCATATTTCGCCATAGACATGGCACTAACAAATTCATATTCAACCATAGAAATGACAGTACTGCTAAAGACATAGCAAATCAGCCATAGCAATCCAATCATAGACATGGTAGTTAACTCAATAAATTAAAAACCCCATGTCATTACCCCAATCTTTTGTGACAAAATAGTTTGAAAAGCAAAGCTACCGCCATACCAGCCGCACTAAGCACACTCATGACCGCGAGTACATTTATTCGAATAGTTTACCACTCTAGAGAGGTGTACAACTTTACCCATAGTATGTGGTAGTCTAGTTGCCTGGAATATCTCTATATCACTGCTCACTACCGAAGGTAAGCAGCCTAGAGCTTGCGACGCAACCTTTACATTATCTTACCCTACCCTTGCACTAGCTTTGCAAATGATTATCCCTAATTACTTAAATAGAAATCGGCAGTATGAGGATTGCTCACTCACCAGATAGAAACCTGTTGAGTGAGTCCCTCACTTGCCAGATAGAAACCCGTCAAGTGAGTCTCCCACTTCACCTAGATAGAAACCTCTTGAAGTGAGCTGTTCGTAGTTGTGACGGTAATAGAAATTGCTCGCACTACATCTGCCTACTAATCAGGCAAGGTTATAATTCGATAACTTAGTTAGCTACGGCTACCCCATCCTAGCACATATGGCTGTAAGATTAGGTCTTATTCCTGGATTTGGTGGCTACAAGTCCTTGATCGACTATGGGCGAGATCTCCACCCTATCAAGAAGTGAGTCAAAATCCTCACATTTTCATAATACAATATAACTCGCCTGCGTCTAAAACTAAGGTTTTCATTTCATTTTTGTACCAAATAACAGAGATACCATCTCTGGACATTTTTTTTGAAATATTCCCAAATCCTCAAATTATCATATTGTCAATTTTTTCAGAAATCTATCGCTATAGTTGTGTTTGTGCATTAATCGCACTCAAAATTTCCCAATTGACATTACATAATGTCTAACCCATTTTATAATGGTCACAATAGTAGAGGATCAATATTTCAAAATTATAAATGCAACAAGTAGGATTACAACAACCATTTTCCCTATAATAGTATTTTTCATACACAACATACACGCATGCATAAAAAGATTTACAAAACAAAGTACAATAATTAAAATATTGGGATCAACATGATCAAAGGGGTACTTGCCTTGCTCTTTCTTATTTTGTTCAGAGAGTGAAGTCACTTGATCGTCGATGATCTTGCTCGCGAATTCCGACGTCTATTCGAAAGAACCGAAAACAAAAACAAATGGAGAAATAAATCGAACAGAAATAAAATAAAAATATTTTTGTATATTATTACATAGAGTGATTTTATATGAATTTAGCAAAAAGATTCATTAAATTCCGAGTTCGTATGTAAATGTTATTAGCGTTTTGATTTGCTTCGGTTTTTAAATCTTGAAAATAGATAAAAGTGATGCCGAGAGTTTATTTTCTGAAATTTATGCCTTCCATTAGTAGGTTACTTGCTGTTCTCAGGTTCTTCTTATCCTCTTAATTCTTTGCCTAATCAAATCATTGCTTGATTAATTAGCTCACTGAACATTAATTCTTTTAATCACTTGGTTGCTCACTCTTTGTTTTGAACCACCCATGTCAAAACCTGTTTTCAGATTAGTTTGCTGCAGTTAAGTAAGTGTTTAATGGCTAATTGATCTATGAAAATTTCTAACTACTTGTTTAGACATGTTATTTGCCCACTGTCTTTTCTAAATATTTTCAGTTTTCCATCTCTGTTCGATATGTTGCAATAGAACATATTTCTGCACTAAGGTGCTAATAGCTAAACTTCCTTCCAGTCTCAATTTCAATGTTGTTAAATCATTTGAGTGACTTGGATGACAGCGACAAGTCTTGTTAGCCTTAGGTGGCTTGATTAACAAGAAGGATTCACTGACATTTCATTTCTTCTCCTACTCCTCTTTTCTGTACATTCATCCAGAGTGATGAATCATTCAGGAAATGGGTGTTGGTTAACTAATTCAAATATCCATCTAAACAATTCTTTTGAGTGATATCAATTAGTTAATCGCACACTTAGCTAAAGTACTAATTGAATCAGTACTGTCTAAGTACTTGTATTAGAAGGTCACTAGCCTATTGTCATCTCTAAGCATTCTCAAATTTTGCTCTTTGTTCAAATTTCTGACAAAGGAAAATGCTTTCAGAACTGAAATGTTGCTAACTAAAATTTCTCCAAATTTCAATCTTCAAATTGGTTAATGCCTTTGAGTGAACTA
Source organism: Hsuehochloa calcarea (assembly GCA_036346395.1). NCBI lineage: Eukaryota > Viridiplantae > Streptophyta > Magnoliopsida > Poales > Poaceae > Hsuehochloa > Hsuehochloa calcarea. The sequence goes on from CM070601.1 coordinate 36,582,561, forward strand.
ATGGACAGCCATAACACTTTTTATCATGTGATAATTGGTTTTGCAAATGGGTTTTACTGACAAAGCACTCCTCTGTTTATATGTGTTACAACAGACAACAAAAATTATTTCTGAAATGAAGTGTTGTTAACAAATTCTCTCACTTAATTTAATTATCCAATTGTTAACTAAATTTGAGTGATTCAATTAGTCATTTATTAGCAAATGCATTTGGTCTCTAATCACCTTCATTGTTCATCATCATTTAACAGAACCTCTTTTCTGAACTGAAAATGCTACCATCTAAACTTCTCTTTATTTCAATAATCATTTTGTTAATCCACTGAGTGACCGAAATGACGGCTACAAAACTTGCTTGCGTTAGATGGTCGGCTTTGCAATTAGGTTCTCTTGACAATTCGAATTTTTACCTCCTCCGTTCTTTCAAGAAACAACACAAATTATTTCTGAAATGAAGTGCTATTGTCTAACTTCTTCCAAAACTCAAACTCCACATTTTTGTTAAATCATTTGAGTGGTTCAATTATCAGTCACAAGTTTAGCATTTCTGAACATCTTACGAGTGGTCCCCATGGCTTAGTTACAGAGGGAGAGGGATTCACAGGGAGAGCTCAAGGCCAGACAGAGGAGGCTCGGGCTGAATTGGGGCGGTGGTCGTCGCCGGCGGTGGAGGCGATGACTGTAGCTCGAAGTGGCCAAAATGGATTGCTAAAGGGTTCAGGGAGCTAGGTGTGGTCTTGGCGTGGTCGAAGATGCACGGTGGCGGCGTGGCGACGATGGGTGGCGGCCGGCCGTGGAGGTGGAACGTGGCTACGTTGCTCGGGTGGAGTTGCGGCCAAAATGGTAGGAGCATGAGCACTAGGGAGGTCAGTGGGTCTCACCGGAGTGGTCGCCAAGGATGGAGAGAAGCCGAGGTGAGCCAACGATAGCGACTTGTGCGGCACGATCGGTTCAATGTGGAGGGATCCCTAGAGTAAAGGAGAATGCAAGTGAGTGCTACGAGGAGGTAGAGGGTGACTAGAGGATGCTCACGGAGAGAATAATCAAGCTGGAGCTCGCTGGAGGAGGCGCGGCAATGGTGGTGGCGGGATTGGCTGGAATTAGAGAAGAAAGGAGGCGCGCGGCTCCTCAGTGGACGAATCCAGAAATTTCTTGAGGGGTTAGTGTTAGGATCCAAAAATGCAATTTCTTCAAATAAAGTAGTTTTGAAAAATGAGTTTGACACAATCAAAGGTATATCTTGCCTTGGAATAGGTCTAGGTACTGATCTTGATCTTGGTGTACTCCTTCTTCAAAAGTCCCCGAAGAATTAACGTCTACTCGCAAACAAAACAAATAATAAATAATAAATAATAGAGATAAAAAAAACTCAAAAAATTAAATAAAAATCTTAGATAAATAGATCTCAAATTTAGATTAATTTAGGAATTTAAATGAGCTCAATCAGAGTTCAGATGAAGAAGATATGGGCTTTGGAAGTTTGAATCTAAAGAAAATACCCTAAAAAGGATTTTCTAGAATTTCTGAATTATGCTTCAAAAGAAAAATTGGATTATTGCGCAATGATGATGTCAGCCCTCAGAATTTGAGATTTAATAGAAATAAAAGAAAATCTGACATGTGGGACCCACATGTCAGCGACTCGGCTCACGGTGAACCAAGTTCACCGAGCGATTGGACGTAGGGTTCGGTGAACCGGCCACGCATGCGTACATGTGGCGCTAACGTGGCGACAAGAGGGACGACACGCAGGCACGCGCGCTGAGGTAGCCCAGGTGGGTTCCAATGGTCTCCGGCGAATGGCGGCGGCTTGCCTGCGGTGAGTAGTACCACAGATAGCCAAGGCTATTGCGAACCCAATGGTGCACTTATAGGCGCTTGAGGTCAACGGTGATGGCCAGTGGTAAGGTTAGAGCGGTGAGGGAGGTGCGGCTATTGTAGGGTGAGGGTTCCGGCGACGCTCCTGCAGCGGGGAAGGGTGCACGAGGTAGCCCAGGCGGCGGCGGACTCGGCAGTGCAGTCGACGTTGACGAGGCAGTGACGACAGCGGCGCAATTCGAAAAACGAAAAGCTTCGGCTGGAAACCTAAAAATCCGATTGCGGCGGTGCTAGGGTTCTTGGAGTGATAAGGGTGTGAGCTTTGGGTTGCGGAGGCACAGGTGAACCCCAGGAGCTATTTATAGGGGCTCGGGCGCCTGACATAAGGAATACCCAAATCGAGTCTGTTTTGAATACGAAAACGAATTCAGAAATCCCGGAGATAGAAACAGATTTGAGATTTTATTCGACCGGATTTGGATGCGGGAAGATACGGGATAAGATTTGACGTGAAAATCTGGGAGGTTTTAGATGGGATTTCTCCGTTGCCGTTCGGAGCTCGAGCTCAACAATGGCGGAGGGACGCGTCCGCTGCGTGGGGAAGACGGCGACTCCGAGACGAATGATGGACTGACAAGCGAGGTCCACCTACCAGCAAGACGAAGCAGCGCGCGCAATAGAAACAAAGAGGCTGACATGCGGGGCCCGCATGTCAGTCGGAGCGGGGAGTGTGAGCGGGCGAGATAGGAAAATTCTATAAAATATATCAAAGCACATAGAATCCAAATAAAATAGTTTTGACAATTTTTTAAGTTGTAATTAATCATATTAAATTATTTGATGCTAAAAGTCAATATTGAGCTTTAATTAAAAATTCAAATAAAATCCAAATGTTGAATTTTCCAACTACTAACTAATAAAATATTTTTAAAAGCTCAGGAAATTGGGATGTTACAGTTAGGCTCCTGTAGTGATGGGACACGGCGTGAAGTGGTCGACGAGGTACGAGGATCACTGGAGCAGCCAGAGTGCTGGGAGGCAGCACGGCTAGTCCAAGAGCGTCATTCGGAGCTACGCTCGATTAGGGCTCGGGCAAGAGGGGAAATGGAGAGGGAGAAGCAAGGAGGTGAAGAAGAGGGTTAGAGGCATCCGATGCTCGCCTTATATAGAGAAGGGGGGTGAAGGAACCAAGAAGAGGCGGTCGCTTTGCTTTGGAGCTGCCGAGGGAGGAAGACAGCAGGGCATGGATGTGGTGATCGGGCGTGATGCGTGGAGATGGTCGGCAGGTGAGGGCGCGGCATAGGCTAGGGCAAACCCATTGGTGCAAGGACAAAACTGGGGGCAGCTCTGGCGGCGTGCGTGTGCACACGGGCGTGTGTCCATGGCATGGCCAATGATGGCTTGGTGCGTTGGTTAAGAACCTCTGGATGGTGGGGTCCACGAGTCGGTGAGGGAGGAAGGAATCCTGATTTCCACAATTTTTCAGAAAAGCTAACAGCTTTGGGAATTTATTTGAGATAGAAATATAAGTCTATAAATTGTGAAAATTTTAGGGGACTTTACTGACATAGTGCTTATTATTGTGTAATTTTTCAAAGGTTTTTATTGTAAAATATGTTTCTTAAAAAAATATTTCAAGATTCTACTGTATGTACTTTTATTGTTCATTTTGAGGGAAATTGCAAAACATGTTTTTAATCAATTTACCTATTTTATTACCAATATAAATTCACCAAGTTTGGATTTTTATTTATCATATTTTGTTTTAATTTATTTTATTTACTCATTGTTTTGTGCTTTCAAAATCGATGCTTTAGGTTTTGAAAATCGAATAAAACCTTGGATGGAAATACAGATAAATCAAATATAAAATGCATTAAAAGTTTTATATTTTTACCTATTTGAAAACAATCCCAATTTTGGGATGTTACACTAGGTAGTATACCAGCCAAATTACTACTACATTCTTAGTATGGAGTTAGTCTAAATAAAATTCAATTGTTGGAGGGGCCATGGACCACCTTGGCCCCAACTATCCTCCGCTCTTTATATGCAGTGATCTATTCATATATTTAGTATGTTTCATGTTTTCTTCGATGTACTAGCACTTAGCCCGTGCATTGCTGCGGGCGTTTTATTATTTCTTATAATTAAGTATAAGAATCATCTAAAACAAGTATGAGAAATTTTTAAATATCAAAAGAGTTGAAGTACTATACAGAGGTTTATGGTACGTTCTAGAGTGTAATATCTATAAACTATTATGTAATGGTACATTTTGAGGTGCATGCATGTATTTCTATCCATTTGGAGGGGAATTGATGTAGCACTCTCCTATCTCATTGTTTGCACACAACTCTAGTAGAGAGATAAGACGTGCACATCCATTTCTAACCTTGATTCAAATGTGGCATTTCTAGTTACCTTTCAATTTTTGTCTTTCACTCTAGCATCGTCTAGCATCTACCATTACTACTAAACAGGACTCGGGTTGTTGGCTGTCTTAATATCCTTTCCTTTTCATGACACGGTCGTAGAAGACTAGCTAGCCACATTCTAGTGAGTGTTGTACGTCATTCCGGAGTAATGTCGCTTCATCTTCTCATATACAACTGTTGTACTGCAAGGCCCCGCTATCAGTTCATAAAAAAACTACAGAATTAGGGCTGTTTTTTATCTACTACTTAAAAGAAAGAATTAGTGGCGATCCGTCCTTCCTCACACGATATGAGCTGTTAGATCTATCTTTCTTCATAAGATATGAGCCGTTGGATCTCGTTCTTTCTCGGTTCCTCCCGTGCATACGGTTAGCCACCCATAACCTCCTCTCCACTCCCCCACACCCCAACTGCCCAAGTTGGTGCGCAAGAAGCCCAAAGATTCCATCGATCCTTCCAAGAACGGGTTGTCGGCGCATCACTTGCATTGTAGGCTGAGCATGACGACGGTTGATGAGATATGATTTTTTTTAATACGTAGCAAAGCACGGACATTGGACTAGTAATTGTTGATAGGAGAACAGGTAGCTAGCAATATGGATGCAAGTGGTTCGGGCCAGTTCGCTAAGCCGCTAGCCCGCCCCGCAAAATCAGCCTACTCAAACCGGCCACCCAGCCAGCTGACCACGGAGCAAATTCCACCGAGTCCACATTGCTTGCTGGGTTGTCCGCGCTGCGCTAACTCAATCCTCGCACCGAACGGCTGAACTTCTGAACCCTAGCCGCCTGCAGTCCTCACCCCTTCACGCAGTCGAGGGCTCGATCTGTAACATCCCAAATATGGATTTGTGTTTCAGATGTAAGAAAATGAGAATGTAAGAAAATAAGAAGAAATTAAAACTTTTCTTGCATCTTGAAGTCCTTGATCATTTCTGTAATTCCTGTAAAGGAATTATGGAAATCAAAATCCAAATATTTAATTGACTCCAATCAAAAACCTCCTTGGCCTAGATCTTGTGCCAAACCCATGGAAATATTTTTCCTGAGTTCTAGGGAGGCTTGGGAACACCTCTGAATTATTTTATGATTTTTAGAAATTATTTGATAATTCTGGGAGGCAAGTCAAAGCTTGGTCAAACCCTATTTCTCATCTTCTGGAATTTCTTGAGAAAAATTCAGTGCATGAAAATCTCTGAAAATTTTATGAGAGGTTTCTCCTGCTGTCAGCAACGTCCAGTTAAAATTTCATAATTTGTGAAGCTTGTTTTCTACCTTAAACAATTCTTCAAAAATCAGATGTTTAAATTCAAACCCTAACTGGTTTTCACTGTTCATCGGGTTCGAATCATACTCGGGTTCGAGCCACTTGACTTGATTCGATCAACTAAATGCACCGGCTCGGTCACTTCGGCGCGAGCGTTGTGAGCCGTTGGATCGGCATCGAACGGCCCACGCTCGAGTGAACGTTCGGACCCTCCGAGATCCCTGATCCTTGTGAACCGTTGGATTGTAAATCAAAGGCACACGATCGCGTGAACGTTCGGACTATCCGAACGCCTCGCGCAATGAGAACCGTAGGATCCAAATCAACGGCCCAAGATCAAGCGAGCGATCGAATCGTTATAACCCACCCGTTCTAACTCAACCGTTCGATTTCAATCCGACGGTCGGAGCGTCGTCTCCTTCCTCAGGTCAGCGAGCGCGTGAGTCTGGCCATGGCGTGCGCAGAGAGGAAAAGAAGCGGCGTGCGGTCACCTCTGCGGTCGACTTTGAACGGCTAGCTCTGCGCGCATTAAATGCCTGTCGTGCTCCTCCCTCAAACGTCCATTGTTCAACTGCTCCCGTCGCCCTCGCGCGCTCTAATGGCAGTATTGACCGAGGGGAGATATCGCCATTGCCCACTGCCATCTGCAGCTATTTAAACTTCATTGCTTCACCCTTGGCTTCCTTTAGCACTTCTGCAACTCCAGCTAGCACTCACAAGCTTGCTTGAGCCGCAATCGTTTGAAATCCACTCGGCCGCCATTGTTGAGTTTTGAAGCTTCGGTGAAGGCGGTGCAGCAGGGGTTTTCTTCTTCAAGTCTTTGCTCCCCCTTCTCCCCCTTTACTCTGTGAAGCTTAACCCTCACTCAATTTTATTCAATTTGCTCAGGGCTGGATTGAATTTGGATTTCCCCCTTTTCGGCTGAAATCTGCATTTTTCCTCGCCCGAGCCGTGTCGACCATTCTCTGTGCATTCTTTGCGCTCAGGTAACTTCTTATTAGTCCCTAGTTTCTTGGCACCCGCTCCCTTGGACCGCAGCTGAGCTCTATTGCAATTTTCGTTTTTGACCATTTTCGGTCACTTCGGTCATCTCCGGCTTGCCGGCGTTTTGGGCCACCGCAGCCAAATTGGTTGGTACCATTGGGTGCGCAATGTTGTTTGGAACCCATTTTGGGCATTTGCTCGCACCGCCGCGGCCAGAGCCGCTAGCGGCGAGCCGTTCTTCCCCGTCGTTTTTGCCGGACGAAAACAGGGACAAGGTTTGAATGTGATTCGGTTTGGACCGTCGATCCTTAGATCTACGGCCCAAAATCGCGCAGAAGTTTGAATTTATCGCACGCTTCGGTCTGTGTATCGTTGGATCCAATATCAACGGTCTCGATTCGAGTCCGCATGGGTCGTTGGATCCAAGATCAACGGCTCGTGTGTGTGTGTGAACGATCGGACCGCCCGAACGCTCTGATCCACATGGACCGTTGGAACCAGATCCAACGGTTAACGTTTAGGGTTTAGGGGTCGCGCGCGCGCACGTCATCCCAGGAACTTAGACCGTTGGATCCAAGATCAACGATCCAATTTCGTCCACGTCGATTTTTAAATTCTGATTTTCCCGAAAGAATTATTTGTCAACTGAAAAATGTAGTAACTTGTAAAATGCATAACTAATTCAGTTTAATTCATTTTCGGGTGATTCAAATTTTTTTAGTTATATTTTTAACTTAAATTTAATCTAAAAATGGTTTTAGCCCCAGTATATCTCCAGAAAATTTTGCTTATGAATAGTAGCATTTTTTATTTTTAGGGCTGAGCAAAATTGTTTTGCTCATATCTTTTGCATTAAGAATCCAAATCAATTGGTTTTTGTTGCTAAATTCTTTATAAATCATGCTCTTGCTACTGTAAAATTTTCAGAATATTTAGAGAAAGTTTGCTGTTGAGTCTTTGTTTTCTCCGTTCTTATCGGTTCTTTTTCACTTTCTCGTTAGGATCCGAAGAGCACGTTGACAATATAATTGATCCTCAGCAACATCTTGACCCACAGCAAATAGGAAAGCAGTTTGATCATGTTAATCCTAGTATTATTCAAGTCTAATATATTGATTTTAACTTGTATGTATGCATTGCTATTTTTTGTTAAATTATGGTTAATATCCCATAGTTGCATAATCTGTAGGAATTGATTATCCTCTACTGCCATGAGCCTAGGTTATTTGCTGTGATTTGAGTTCGATGGATGAGCTCTTGTCACTTAGTAGAATACGAATTGAAATTGCTTAGAAATGCTTAGTCGGTAGTAATGGGCGATCATCGATTTTAGTCGATGATCTTGATCACACATCTAATTATATTTCCATTATGTCCAGCACTCATGCTTTGTTATTTGGTAAAGTAAAAATCTAAAAATGAAACATTGTTTTAGACTTGGGCAAGTGGTTGGATGGTGGGTTATTGGGTTTGTTGATGTCTTGCCTAAGTCAACAAGGACCGAACATCTTGTGTCACACTCTCCAAGCATTTTTGCGTGCTAACCATGCGAGAGAGATATGGGACCTCTCTTGACTAAGTACTTTGGCGTGTGTTATCTCCGAGTCGCAGGAGGGGGTTGCGTGTGTTGTGTGAAAAAGGATATGTGTTCTTGTGTTGGGTGTGCGGTGGTGGAGATTCTGGGTAGGCTCTCCATCTCGAGGAGCATCGTAGTTGTCCAAGGCTTTACCTGCGACGGGTAGTTGACCGAGGCTTTACGATGACTCCGACACAACGTATGGGTTTCTATCCGTACGGGCGACTCGCAGTTAATACACAATGTTGGAAATATCTCGTAGGACTTAGCTGTGTCGGCATACCAAAGGAAGTGTGCTAATCATGTGGCAAAAAGGCGGTATGACGTGTGGGTACATTGGTACACCCCTGCAGGGTATAAATCTATTCGAATAGCCTCGTCCTAGGTTATGGACACGCTTCGTTAGGTTTTGCAAGAGTTAGACTACAACCTTTTAAATTAAAATTTGACATGGTTGGTACGAATGGGTAATTCATGCTATTGTGGTGGTGACTATGGGTTTAGTCACTTCCAGGATTGTTGTTGTCATCTATCTACTGTTATTATTGTTGTCATTTACGGTTATTTGAACATTAAAAACAGATTTGTTAACTTTCTTTTAAATGTACTACATTATTGCAAATAAAGATTACTTTGTGCTGAAAATGAAACATACAGCCCCCACTTAAATAAGGTTGCATGTAACATATGTATAGGTCTGTTACTCTACATGTAAGTCTTGCGGAGTACAATTTTTGTACTCATTTGCTTTGCTTAACTATTTGTTGCAGAGTAGGAGGGTGAGCCCCAAGGGCCTCACTTTTGTGAAATGTGTTGTGGATTCGATGACTAGCTTGGCGGTCCGGTCGGTTTCCTTGAGGGTTAAAGGCACACTGATTGGCTCTTTTGGTTTATGGCCATCTTATGGCCCTTTTGCTTCCGCTGTTTAATTTCTATATGTTTATGTCATTTGGCCGGTCGGCCTCTCTTTTGTAATAACTATCCTTTAGTTATGTTAACTTCTGGTTTGATGTTGTGCTTCGGTTCTATGTGAATGAATGGAATTGATGCATGAATTTTGTGAAGGGGGGTGTATACTGCATTACTGGGAAGTATACATGTCTCGAGTCTCGGTTTATTCGATTTGTGATGCTAGGACCAAATGGATGGTTAAGCATTACAAGCCCAATAAACCGGGGTCTCACAAAGTTTGGTATCAGAGCCATACTGACCGTAGTAACCCAAGCTTGGTCGTCTTTTAGGATATTTTGGAAAACCTTATTTTCAAAGTATCAAATGATTTATGAAAGCTTAAGGAATTCTCAGATTTTACTCCTTACCTATCTTAGCTTTCCCCTCTCATCTTACTCTAATTTGAGTTTTAAAAAAAATTGTTTACCTCTCTTTCCTTCAAAGATAGTTGTTATCGTTTAATTGGGTTTTGGGAACTAATGAGTTTGGCAAATTGAAGTATTGGCTACCCTCTACAAGGTTTTGAAGTTTCTGGAATGGATAGATTCGACTAGGAGCTTGGATGCAAAACCTGGACAGCGATCTTTCAATTTCCGGACAGCAAGCTCAAAAGTTCTAAACAGGGTAGAGAATGAAAGTTTAATCAACTAAAACTTGTGGGAATATAAGGGTAAGATGTGATACTAGTTAGCTATGTATCTAACACTAATTTCGCTGATTTAAGTTTGCTCTTTAGGGGTAGTAGATCTTACGTTATATTCTGATTTTTATCTTCTCAATCAATTACTCGTTCATTCAATACGGGTTATTTGCATTGGGGAGTTGAGTGTTGGTTTGGTGATTTCGTACTGTTTTTGGAGTCTTGTTATAAGCCTTTTTAAAGTTTATATACTTACTATTTTTGGCCTTCGATTAGGGTGATATTCCATTCCCCTAGTCGTTAGTTTTTTGCTTCCTTTCGGGTCTAGTTTTTAACCCAAGTTTCTTGTAACAGGATGGCAGGACACACTCGTAGCGGCCAAGGCCAGTCAGCTGGTCCGGACGAGGATCTTCCTCCTCCTCCGATCATGGCCGAGGTCCTTCTTCAGATCGAGCGCAACCGTGCAGAAGACAGAAGGGTTCTTCTGGATGTCATCACGCGCAACACTTCCGCCCTTACCGGTGCTTCAGGATCCGGGCAAGGGAGTGGACACCAGCCGCGTGGGGGACTCGCGGAGTTTCTTCGCACCCAGCCCCCCACTTTCTCCAGGTACGAGGACTCGTTTGATGCGGACGATTGGCTTCGTCTGGTTGAGCGAAAGCTTCGCATAGCGCAGTGCCAGGAGCATGAGAAGGCGCTGTTCGCATCGCACCAGCTGGAGGGTGTAGCTTTGTCTTGGTGGGAGAACTTTCTCGCCATGCAGCCTGACGGTCACACCGTCACCTGGGAGGAGTTCCGCACTGCCTTCCGTCGGAGTCACATTCCTTCCTGATGATGAGGTCAAGAAGAAGGAGTTCTTGTCGCTCGGACAAGGACGTCTCTCGCCATTCTGAGTATCTGACGAGTTTAACCATTTGGCTCGTTATGCTCGGAGGAGGTGGCCACCGATGAGGCCAAGCAAGAGAAGTTCAAGGATGGTTTGTCCGAGGAGCTTCGGGACAAGCTATCCATCGTCGACTTCCGGATTTCCAGGCCTTGGTGGACAAGGCCATTGTCGCCGAGCACTCGGGAGAGCGCTTGTGGATTCCATAGCGTAAGTGGGAGGCCCGAAGTCATCCAGGGCGATTATCCCGCTTGATCCGTCTCGGTCGCGTCGTGACCCAAAGACTTCGAGGCCGTCAAGACTGTTCTTCGCCCTTCGCAGCCGTGCCCCAATCACGCACTGCGAGTCGCCAGGTGGCCCCGCAACCCGGCCAGGGTCACTTGCCGCTGCGGCGGAAGGGGCATTATGCGAACCAATGCCCTAAGAAGGCAGGGCAGCCCTCGTCCTAATGGAGGACGCGGGCCAGGAGGTGGTTCTTCTCAGGACCTGAAGATAGTCCCTACTACCCAAGGCGTGGGTAGTGGTCGCGTCAACCTCATCTCCGCAGAGGAGGCACCCGACGTCGTGCTGGGTACACTTTCTGTTAACTCTCATTCGCTCTTTGTTTTGTTTGATTCAGAGCATCTCATTCTTTGTTTCTGAGTCTTTTGCTGCTATTGGTGAGCTCCTTTTTACTCCTTTGTTGGTCCCGTTGCTCATTCGCTCTCCGGGTTCGGAGTTGAGAGCTGAATCTGAGTGTAGGGGTGTTCCAATTGAGATCGAGGGAGTGAGATTCTTCGCGAATCTTATCCTCCTTCATTCAGCAAGTCTAGATGTAATTCTTGGTATGGATTGGTTGTCTCAGCATAAGGGACAAATCGATTGCGCCAAGAAGTGTGTTTCCCTATCTAGTCGCTCAGATAAGGGCGTTTCTCAGTTACGGAGTATCTCTACGAGTTCAACCATTTGGCTCGTTATACTCCGGAAGAGGTGGCCACTGATGAGGCCAAGCAAGAGAAGTTCAAGGATGGTTTGTCCGAGGAGCTGCAGGACAAGCTATCCATCGTCGACTTCCCTGATTTCCAAACCTTGGTGGACAAGGCCATCGTCGCCGAGCACTCAGGGAGAGCGCTTGTGGATTCCCGCAAGCGTAAGTGGGAGGCCCACAAGTCCTCTAGGGCCAGTTATCCCCGCTTGGCCGGGCCTCGGGGTTGCGTAACCGCTTCAAGACTTCGAGGCCGTCCAAGACTGCCCTCTCGTCCTTCGCAGGCCGTGCCCGGCCACGCGCGACCGCGAAGTCGCCAGGTGGCCCCGCAACCCGGCTGCCGGAGTCACTTGCTTCGCCTGCAACCAGAAGGGGCATTATGCGAACCAATGCCCTAAGAAGACAGGAGCAGCCCCTCGTCCTAATGGAGGACGCGGGCCAGGAGGTGGTTCTTCTCAGGACCTGAAGATAGTCCCTACTACCCAAGGCGTGGGTAGTGGTCGCGTCAACCTCATCTCAGCGGAGGAGGCACGGGAGGCACCCGACGCCGTCGGGGGTACACTTTCGTTAACTCTTGTTCTCACATCGCTTTGTTTGATTCAGGAGAATCTCATTCTTTTGTTTCTGAGTCTTTTGCTGCTATTAGTGAGCTCCTTCTTACTCGATTGTTGGTCCCGTTGCTCATTCGCTCTCTGGGTTCGGAGTTAAGAGCTGAATCTGAGTGTAGTGATGTCCCAATTGAAATTGAGGGAGTAGGGTTCTTAGCAAATCTTATCCTCCTCCATTCAGCAAGTCTATATGTAATTCTTGGTATGGATTGGTTGTCTCAGCATAAGGGACAAATCGATTTAGAGGTGTGTCTCTCTATCTAGTCCTTCGGGCGAGCAGGTTCACTTTTCGCCGAAGCTGCTAGGTCCGCATCTCTTCGCGCTTGAAGCGAAGCCCTCTCTAGATATTAGTGAAGTTCCAACAGTTCGTGACTTCGTTGATGTCTTTCCTGAAGATCCTCCAGGGATGCCACCAGTTCGAGACCTCGAGTTTGTCATTGAGTTGGTTCCCGGTTGGTCCGCACCATGTCAAAGAGGCCTTATCGGATGCCACCGAACGCGTTGGTGGAGTTGAAGAAGCAACTTGGTGAGCTACAAGAGAAAGGCTTGATCCGCCCTAGCTCATCTCCATGGGGTTGTCCTGCAATCTTCATAAAGAAGAAGGACAATACTTTGCGCATGTGCGTTAATTACCGTCCGCTTAATGAGGTAACGGTAAAGAACAAGTATCCATTGCCCCGCATTGATGATCTCTTTGATCAATTAACTGGAGCTCGAGTATTCTCCAAGATTTATTTGAGAGTGGGATATCATCAAGTTCGGATATGACCTGAGGATATTCCAAAGACGGCTTTCTCTACTCGCTACGGCTTGTATGAGTACACAGTCATGTCATTTGGCTTAACCAATGCTCTCGCCTTGTTCATGAACCTCATGAATTCGGTATTCATGGAGTATCTAGATAAGTTTGTCGTGGTCTTCATCGATGATATTCTTATCTATTCCAAGAACGATGAGGAACATGATGAGCATCTGAGGCTTGTGTTAGGCAAGCTTCGTGAGCACCAGCTGTATGCAAAGTTCACAAGTCGCGATTCGTTGAAGGAAGTGGCTTTCTTGGGTCATATTTTTTCAGCAGGAGGCGTAGCCGTTGATCCTAGCAAGGTCAGCGATGTCCTTTCATGGAGTCAGCCTACTTCGGTAACCGAAGTGCGGAGTTTTCTCGGTTTAGCCGGATATTATCGCCGTTTTATCGAGAACTTCTCCAAGATCGCGAAGCCGATGACGGAGTTGCTCAAGAAGGACAAGAAGTTCCTGTGGTCCGATGCTTGTGAGGAAAGCTTCCAAGCACTTAAGAAGCGTTTGACCACCGCTCCCGTCCTCGTTCTTCCCGATATTCGTCGAAGCTTCGATATCTTTTGCGATACTTCTCGTCGAGGAGTCGGTTGTGTCCTTATGCAAGAAGGCAAGGTAGTGGCCTATGCATCAAGGCAATTGAGACCTCATGAACTCAACTATCCTACCCATGACTTGGAGTTGGCTGCTGTGATTCATGCACTTAAGATTTGGCGACATTACCTCATCGGTAATCATTGCGAAGTGTATTCGGATCACAAAAGCTTAAAGTATTTATTCACCCAACCAGATCTGAACCTGAGGCAAAAGAGATGGTTGGAGTTGATCAAGGACTATGACATGGGTATTCACTATCATCCGGGCTAGGCTAATGTCGTTGCCGATGCGCTCAGTCGCAAAGCACATTGCAATGCTTTGTTGCTCCAAGAGTGTCAACCCACCCTTCTGGAGGAGTTCCAGCGTCTTAATTTAGGTTTGGTTGAGCATGGTTCCCTCGCTGCCTTGGTTGTGCAACCAACCTTGATGGATCGGATCAAGGTTGCTCAGTAATCGGATGTTGGAGTGAACAGCATCAAGGAAAATGTTAAGAACGGAATAGCCAAGTGCTTCTCTGAGGATAAGCATGGTGTTGTAAGGTTCGGGCAACGTCTTGTGGTTCCGGAGGACATAGAATTGCGGAATTTGATTCTCCGCGAAGCCCATGATTCGCCTTTGTCTATTCATCCCGGGGCCACAAAGCTGTATCAGGATCTCCGTCAGAGATTTTGGTGGACCCAAATGAAGAGAGAGATCGCAAAGTTCATTGCCGAGTGCGACGTGTGTCATCGTGTCAAGGCCGAGCATCGCGCAAAACAGATCGTCTTGACCTTTGCCAATTCCCGAATGGAAGTGGGATTCGATCGGGATGGATTTTATCACCGGTCTGCCCCGAACATCCAAGGGTAAGGATTCCATCTGGGTTGTCATCGATCGATTGACGAAAGTGGCCAATTTTCTGCCAGTACGGACAAACCTTAGTGTGAGTCTACTAGCGGACCTCTATATTTCCCGCATCGTCTGCTTGCATGGTGTGCCTAAGACGATCGTTTGGATCACGTGCACTTTTCACCGCTGTGTTTTGAAGTGTTTGCAAGAGGCTATGGAACCCGCTTACCTTTAGCACAAAGATATCACCCCTAAAGCGATGGTCGACCGAAAGGGTCAGCCAAGTGTTGGAGGACATGCTCCGTGCTTGTGTCCTCTCCTATGGAAAGAATTGGGAGAAATGCTTGCCATTTGCTGAATTTTCCTACAACAATAGTTTTCAGGCCAGTCTCGACATGGCACCTTTTGAGGCCTTATACGGCAGAAAGTGCAAAACCCCATTGAATTGGTCTGAGACCGGCGAAAGACCTTTCTTTGGTCCGAATTCGATCAATGAGGCCGAGAGCCAAGTGCAGCTTATTCGTGATCGCTTACGCACAGCTCAATCCAGGCAAAAGAGCTATGCGGATCGCCGTCGTCGTGAATTGAGTTTTGAGCCTAATGACTTTGTTTATCTCAAAGTCTCTCCATTGAAGGGCCATCAACGTTTTGGCGTCAAGGGCAAGTTAGCTCCTCGATATGTCGGTCCCTACCGTATTATCGAGAAGAAAGGAGCTGTTGCCTATAAGCTGGAATTGCCAGCTGCACTTGAGGGAGTACATGATGTTTTCCATGTGTCCCAACTAAAGAAGTGTCTCCGTGTCCCAACTGAGGAAGCTCTGTTGGAAACTCTCGATGCTCAAGAGGATTTGACCTATCGCGAGCACCCTGTTCGAATACTCGATGAAGCTGAACAAAGAACAAGGAATAAAACCATTAGACTCCTTAAAGTTCAGTGGTCGAATCATTCTGAGGATGAGGCTACTTGGGAAAGGGAAGATAGTCTCCGTGCAGACTATCCATCTTTCTTTACCGAGTGAGCCAAATCTCGGGACGAGATTTTTGTAAGGGGGGGGGGAGGTTTTGTAACATCCTGTGGATATCATGGGGATATGCTCCAGATCTTAGGATGATGTGACAATTGGCAATGGCGTTAACGGTTTGTCGTTTCACGGGTTTTCGACAAAGTTTCAGATCTGCTCAGCATTACGGGCGTGGGCGGTCCGACCGCCATAGCATGGCGGTCCGACCGTCCCAAATCGATCGGACCGGCCATGTGCGGCGGTCGACCTACCGTGACCAAAATGGTCGAATGGGTCGGGCCAAAATAGGTGTTGTAGACAAGTGAGGGGATCCTAATACACTTGGTCTCATAATTTTTGGAGTTCCCAAGCAAAAGTTCTATTGGTTTAAAGTTTCCAGTAGGTTTCGGATTTTCAGGGGTTGAAAATTGGCTAAGTCCTACAGGCGGTCCGACCGCCTTATGGTGGCGATCGAGGCCGCCGGTTGGCGGTCGACCGCCCCGAGGGGCAGTGATCGACCTGCTTCGACTTGTTCATCGGCCAACCGTGGCGATGATGTTTTGTTAGGTCAAAGTCATGGGTTTGATGCATATGTGTTGCATGATGCATGTTTTGACTAACGTGGGTCAAGTTGTGAAGAACTTGTTCCCGGATTCGATTTGCTTGTTTATTGTTGTGCAGGTTGCTTGGTGGTCAACGACGGTCAACGGCGAGGATGATCGGGACTAGGCTTGGAGAGCTGAGGTCCAGAACGATCGACGATGCCGGGTGAGGTCAATGAACTCAAGTGTGGTGCAGAATAGACAAGGATGACCGAACGGGCAGTTCGGTGCGACTGGTTGGATCAAGCGGCGCGGGGGCGGTGCAAGTGCCATGGTGGTTCGGTGGGAGCGGATGGGAGAGACTTGCCGACATGTTGAGAGCCGTTGATCAACCTACACGTGGCGAAGCATGGGAGGTGCTTCACAAAGATGGGACTCGGTCTTTGCGAAAAGATCGAGAAGGGGTATTTTGGTAATTATACCGAATACCGTCTTGGTGACTTTTGACGACTCACGGCGCAAGATGGCGTGGAGAAGCGGAGTAGGTCAAGAGGAGATGAAGACGGCGCTTCAAGATGCGTGCGTGTGTGACCCGCTTGTTTTGGGCCTTAACGGAGCCCATTAGGTTACTCTTCTAGAAGGTTTAAGTCTCCACTATAAATAGAGGAGGAGGTGGTCGCACCCTTCAACCCTTTCATGCTTGAAACCCTAGTTTTGGCTTAGGTGCTTAGGGAAGGTTTAGTGGAGGTTAGGGTTCTAGAGAGAGAGAGATGTTTTGATCTTGTGTCCATGCGTATCCGTATGAGTGGTCAGAATCAATACATTATCAAATCAATCCAAAGAAGAGTTCTCTCCAAGATGAGTTCATTTGTCTTCTTTCTCTCTATTTGGTGATTTTGAGTCTTTCTTTGATTCGCATGTTTTTAGTTGATTTCTTTATATGATCTAGCTTGTCGTGACATGTGGGAACACATCTAAGATCATCTTGATCATCAATCACCCACGAGCAAGTTTTTGGATCTAGTTTTCGCTTTGACTCGCTTTGAACCATCCATCTCTCAAACTGAAAAAGGTCATAACTTTTCCATGGATCTTCATGATCTTTGATTGGAATAGGTTCCCGACATCCTAGAGAAGGTGTGTACCAAGTTTCATCAAGTTTGGAGTTGTAGATCAAAAGTTACATCTATTTGCAACCGTTTTTGGTGATTTCACTGCTCATCAATTTGGAGGTCTGACCGCCCTCTACTGAGGTCGGACCGCCCATAGGACCCGGTCGGACCGCCCTTGAATAGAGGTCGACCGCCCCACACTTAAGAAATTAAGTTTCGTTGTTTTTGGTTGTTTTGCTTCGGGTTTTGATTGATTCAATCCTAGTCTTCCACAGATCGTATATCGATCTTCATAGCTTCTATAGCTATTGGAGTGAAATTTGTGTTGAATCTAATCGTGGTTGAAAAAGTGAGTGTGCTCCTATTCACCCCCTCTAGTCGCCTTTTCGGTCCAACAGTGGTATCGAGCCTGTTAGTTCAATCTTGATCTTAACCGTCACCGAACTTGGCGATGGATAAGTACTCGACAAAGCCGCATGTCTTCAATGGGCTCGACTATGCCTATTGGAAGAATCGCATGCAGTCTTCCTTGAGAGCGAAGGACAAGCTATATGGGAGGTTGTTCGAGCTCGCTGCGTTTGTTCGAGATTGCCACGCAAGCTTCGCAATACTTTTGGCTAACAACAACAAGGCAAAGAATCTCCTATATGTCGGGCTTGGTAGACAAGAGTATGACAGATTTGCAATCTTACGATCAAGACATGAAATTTGGCACACCTCGAAACTTACCATGAGGGATCGTCCCAGATTAAACAAGTGCGCCAGACGGTCTATAAGTTTAGAGTACAACAAATTCGAGATGCGTCCCGCGAGAGCATCGATGACGCGTTTTACTCGCTTCAACAAGGTTGTCAATCGATGAAAGTCGCTGACATTGAGTACTCTCAATGAGAATGCCACTCACCTCTTGGCCGCAATCAACACCAAGGAGTGGGAGATGAAGGCTACGCCATAGAGGAGAACGCCGATCTCTACTCTCACCTTGGAGCCGCTTTATAGTAAGCTCAAGACTCATGAGATCAAGAGAGGTAGTCTTCCTAAGAAGGACAAAGATGGCTTTGGTGGTGATCCTCTTTCAAGAGCTTCGATGGTTTTTCCGAGTCCTCTTGGGTTTTCTCTTGCCTGCTTATCCACAATTCGTGAAGAGGATTTTGAGAGTCTTCCTGAGCCCGAGCTAGCCCTCATAGTCAAGAAAGTCACACGGCTTACAACAATGTGAGAAACAAAAGAGAGGTGGCCTGTGACTTGCTACGAGTGTGGTGAGCTTTACCATATTCGCTAATCGCCCCAAGTCAAGGGTAAGGGTAACCATAAGGAGGGAAAGCCACTTGGAAGAAGCCTCAAGGAACAAATCAAGGTTTGATGTCGCTAAGTCGATGAAGGTCGCCACCGGTCCTTGCCGCTTTGGAGATCAACTTGAGCGATGTGGACTCGGGAGCGAGGAGGACAAGGAGGAGGAGGAGCCACCTCAAGACAAGAAAGGGAAGGCCAAGGACTTCACCCAAGATGTGCTTCATGGTCGACTCACGACGCCGATGATGATGATGAGGTATCCCTATCTTATGATGTCCTTTTCGCTAGATGCGAGAACATGTATGAGCAATTGCTTAGTCAGATAAGGCTTTAAAGTTCATCATGGTTAAGAACAAGGATCTAGAGTCACAAGTTGAAAATTTGACATTGGAACTTGTGAATGCTAAGAGTCTAGACGTTGATGAATGTTCATCTTGCCATGCTTTGCACTCGAATCGCCTAAAGCGCAATCGCTTCTTAATACCGCTTTGCATCAACTTGAAAATGCTAGAACTGAGCTAGTTGAGGTCAAATCGCTCCATGTCTTAAATGCTTAGAGTCTAGCAAGTTGGATGTTTTCAACCAAGAGAGTCTCGCTCTTGCTCTCGTTGCTTAGAACATGAACGTGAAATTAAAGACATTTTAAAAGCAATAGAGAGAAATATGCCAAGCTTAAGGACAAGATTAATTTCGCTAATTGTACTTTATGTCCCGCTCTTAAGCTTGAAATTGCTAATTATAAGGAGAGGCTTGCAAAGGTTAATAAACCTAAAATTTGTCAATCATGTGTTGATCTTAGGAAAGATAATGTTTATCTAGAGAACACATCGCAAAAATTCTCTAGTGGAGAAAAACAATTAAACATGATTCTTGACAAGTCTAGAACTCCTTCTAAGAAGCAAGGCTTAGGATACAACTCGCTTTAACAAATCCAAGACTAAGGTCATTCGTGTCTTGGAAAATGGCTTAGTTGAATTCAAAACCCAACTCGCTTAAAATTGCTTTCAAACTTGCGTGTTTTGTCCAACCTTCTTTTGAGTCAAAAGGTGCTTCTCCCAAGGGTACAAAATACCATTGCACCTATTAAGTAGAAGAGTGGACATTTAGTTGAGTTCTGGCATGAGGTTGAAAATGCTAATCATGCTAGAACTTTATTTCATCAACCTAGAGCTTGTGTGAAACATGGTCATGAAAAGAAGAAGAAACCTGCCTAGGATATACTACACATGCTTATCATCATCATGTTCCTAGACGTAATGCATCTCATGTGTTTGTAACCATTGCTCATGATAGGACTTCAACTAGGATCAAGGACACTCATTCTCGCTTTGCATACTACTGCAGACATGTGTCTCAAGATCGGGTTCCCAAGTCTATTTTAATTAACCCCAGATTGAGACACATCGATCTTTTGTGCCTTGATTTTCGTGGATCGCCGCGGAAGGAGGAAGAACACGTGGCTCGCCGACTCCTACTGCTCACGCCACATGACCGAGACTCAAGATGGTTCACTTCCTTCACGCGGCGATCGGTGATGACTTCATCACCTTCGAGATGATTCACAAGGGCGGATCAAGGAACTGGATCGATCGGGGTGAACGATGTGTTCATTCTCAAGGATGTCGCTCTTGTGTCCAAGCTAAGGTACAATCTTCTTTCTGCCTCATGACTTCTTGATGATGGCTATGAGACTAGATTTAAGAAGAACGCTTGTCGGTGCTTGATTCTTTTGGTGAGCTCATTTTTGGAATTTCTAGAGTTGGTAGAATATTTGGAGCCGATTTTTCAATCTCTTGCCGGATCTCTCAAATGTTTAGTTGCATCTTCTTACGATATCCGGCTTTGGCACCGACGCTGGGGCACATTGGTTTTGATCATCCGACACGAGTTAGCGGCCTTGATCTCATGAGAGGTTTGCCTAAACTCAAAGTCACAAAGATGTCAGATGTGCTCCTCGTAGGCATGGCAAGCAAGTTGCCGCCACACCCTTCATTGACTATGGTCATGACCGACGGACCGACAGCTTGCTTCATATGGATACCGTTGGTCCCGCTAGGGTTCGGTCGATCGGTGGCAATTGGTACATTCTTGTCATAGTCGATGATTTTTCGAGATATTCTTGGGTGTTCTTTCTTGCTTCAAGGATGAGGTCTTTGATCATTATCATGATCTTGTTCTTCGCTTGGCTTCGAACTTCCCGGTGCCTTGAGAGCAATCCGCAGTGACAATGGCACGGAGTTCAAGAATGCCTCTTTGCCTCTTTTGTGCCGAGCGCAGTATTGAGCATCGCTCTTCTCCACACGCCCTCAACAAAATGGCGTTGTGGAAAGGAAGAACAGGACCTTAGTCTCGATGGCTAGGACGATGCTAGATGAGTATAGCACACCGAGGAGGTTTTGGGCGAAGCTATTGCTACGACTTGCCATATTTCAAATCGTGTCTTTTCGAGACCGCCTTTGGGCAAGACTTCTTATGAGCTTCGCTTTGGCGTAAAACCTCGGCAGCACTTTCGAGTCTTTGGATCGAAGTGTTTTATTCTCAAGACAGGAACCTAGATAAATTTGAATCAAGAACTTGTGATGGTTTATTTCTAGGTTATCCCGCTCATTCGAGGGTTTTCGGTTTTTAATGTTGAAACTAACATTGTCCAGAGACATGCAATGTCACTTTTGATGAGACTAGCCCGCTGACTAGATCCGATGTTTCTGTGACTTACAGTGACAGAGAGCATATTTGTTGAGGAAGATGAGGATGAAATTGATGATGCTCCTCCACTTGCCGCTAATGCCCGATTCCGGCCGTAACTCGCACGATCGCTTCACCTCCAATTGAGGCTCCTCACGCATCTTCTTCATCGCCAGCATCATGCGGAGGTTGAGGAGATACTATCTCCCCAGCGCTCCTTTGCACATCCGATAAAGACCTTCGGATCGATGATTGGTAGTCTCCATGAGCGAGTCACTCGCCTGTATCATGATCCGAGTCTTTTCTCACTCTGCATTTGTAGCGCCTTTTGAACCCAAAGATATATCACATGCTTTATCTCGATGCTAGTTGGGTCAATGCCATGCATGAGGAGTTAGAAAACTTTGAAAGAAATAAAGTCCGAACCTTGTAGAACCTCCTAGTGGTCATAATGTAATTGGTACCGCTGGGTGTTTAAAAATAAACAAAATGAGGATGGTTCTGTGGTTAGAAACAAGGCTAGGTTGGTAGCTCGTGGTTTTAGCAGTTGAGGGGTTAGATTTTGATGAGACCTTCGCCTCCTGCTAGATTAGAAGCCATTCAGATCTTGCTTGCATTCACGCATCTAAAGGTTTTAGGTTGCATCAAATGGATGTTAAGAGTGCTTTTTCAATGGTTTTATAGAGGAGGAAGTGTATGTTAGGCAACCCCCGGCTTTGAGGATCCCAAGCACCTCGATCGTGTCTTTAAGCTATCCAAAGCCTTGTATGGTCTTAAGCAAGCCCCTAGAGCCCGGTATGATAGACTTAAGACCTTTCTCGCTTAAGAATGATTTTAAAATGGGAAAAGTTGATAAGACTCTATTCATTCTTAGGCATGGCAATGACTTCGCTTGTTCAGATTTACGTTGATGATATTATCTTTGGTGGTTCCTCTCATGCTCTTGTTTCAGCTTTTTCCGAGACCATGTCCAGGAATTTGAGATGAGTATGATGGGCGAGCTCAACTACTGGGCTGCAAATCAAGCAATGCAAGGAAGGGATCTTCATCCATCAAACGGCACACCAAGGATCTTCTCAAGCGCTTTGATATGGGTGATCGAAGGCGATCGCCACTCCCATGGCGACTTCGATCGCTGGATCCAGATGAGGAAGGGGAAGCCGTGGATCAACGCGAGTACCGCAAAGATGATCGGCTCCCTCACGCACTGACGGCCTCAAGACCGACATCCACTTCGATGCGCCTCTCGCGAGGTTTCAGCGCCACCGAGGACTTCACATCGCCAAGCCGTTAAGCGATCTTCGTATTTACATTCTACTCTCCAAGATGGCATTTGGTATTCTTGCTCTTCTTATTCGTCCATTCGGGGTTTTCGATTCGATTTTTATGTCAGAGGCTAGATAGGAAGAGCACTTCCGTACATGTCATTTCTTAGGCACGCCTCTTGTCTCTTGGTCTTCTAGGAAGCAGGTCTTACATTGCACAATCCATCAAGTTGAATATGTAGCCGCTTGCTAGTCAGAGTCGATTTTGTGGATGGTGTCCACTCTAAGGACTTTGGGTTAAATTTTGCTAGTGTTCCTCTTTTCTCGTGATAACACTTCGCTATTAACATTGCTAAGAACCCCGTGCAACACTCTAGGACCAAGCACATAGACATTCGCTATCACTTCCTTAGAGACCATGTCGAGAAGGGTGATATTGTGCTGCATTTTGTGGAGTCCGAGGGTCAATTGGTCGATATCCTCACCAAACCTTTAGACCCAACTAGGTTTGCCACCTTGAGAAGTGAGTTAGGGTAATTTATCCCTATGGGTTGGTTTGAGGGGAGTTCGATCTTTTCGATCTTACCTTGTTCTTTTGATCTTTTATTGTTCTTTTCCAACTTATTGATCTTTTGAACTTTTTAGGTTTTTAGGCTTTTTATTGCATCTCATTGTATCATATTGCATTCATATGAAAAATACATCAAGTGGTATGAAAAATCCAAAAAGATGCATTGTAATATAAGATCTTCTGCTTATCTTTTAAAATTGATGAAGCTTTGCCTATTACCCTTTGGAGCTTTAGTATTTCAATTCTTGCTCAATGCCATGTCTAGTTCTTTGACTTGCTAAAATTATCATGCTTTTACATGTGTAGCTAAGTCTTTGCTATATGAGCTAGAACTTTAAAACAACTCGAACTAAGAAATTGCAATTTGTGGATGTTTTAGCGAGTTGCGCAATTAGTGCTCCTCTTGTGACATTGGCCTTGTCAGAATTGTCTTGTTAGCTCTTTGATCTAAAATTGACCATTACTTGAGCTTTTGTGTTCTTGAGATTCTAAACCGCTCTTGTGAAAAATGAAAATCAAGATTGTCTTATGATTAAAATGTGCCAAACTACTCTTACGAGACCGCTTGTCAAATGACATGAACTTGGAGATAGTTTGATGATCCGCACGATCTCATGGGGATTGCTTGTCGAAATGACATGAACCTCAAGATTTGTCGCCTTGTAGAAGCTTAGAAAGAGTTTGTGGATGGCTCCTAGTCCAGATCTTCTTTACTAAGATATACCTTTAATCAACTTCGGTCAAGCTTAGGATGAGTTTGTGGATGGCTCCTAGTCCAGATCTTGTCACTAAGTTAGATCATTAGTCAACTTCAATATTCATTGCATATGAGAAAACTGTTGACAAATGGGCTTTTAAGAAATATCGAGCAAAATGATTCAATACAGACTGATTGACTCTTAATGTGGTCTTTGTTAGATTTTTGATCTTACTTTGACATTTTGACATGGCCAATTTCATTTTAGGATCCCTATTGATGAACTTGCTGAATTTGAAGCTTTGCTTAAATTGATCAAATCCATTGCTTTACTTTTGAGCCTTTATGCTTAGCTTTGTTATATATGTCTTACCATGATCTTGCTAGCACTATCGGGCTTGATATGTTGTTTGTGCAATATTAGAAATGCCGACTTGCTCTTTTGGGTAATCTTCAAAGCTTCTTGTAATCAAAATTGAAAATACAAAATGAAGCTACCCATTGCATTTCATGCATACTTCTTCTTTTTGCTTCTTTCTTCATTCTGCAAATTGCTATCTCTGGATGAGAGGAAGGCGTGATTCCTTGATGACTCCATTGTCAAAGGGGGAGAAGATATTTTCAATGTTGGGGAAGTTTATACAAAGGGGAGAAAGTTGGAGAATTTGAAATTTTTGAAACCGAGGATCATAGTGAGGGGAGTTTTGAATTGCATTCTTATTGCCTTATTGACTCTTACGAACTTGAATTGCATTTATTACACCTCACAATGATCAAAGGTCAATTGAACAATTGTTCTTTCATATGGACCTTAAGTGAGATTTTTGACTTTTCTCGAAATCAAAGTTTTTATGCTTTCTTTTGCCTTATCTCACTTGTCTATGCTATTCGATGCCACTTGGTCATTTCCATTGCTTTCTCTTGCTTATGGACCAAGTTGTGCCTTTGTGCGAAAACGAAAGTATTTTACTTTTCAAACCTTCAAATTACATTTTCTGGATTATTGCCAATGTGTTCATCAAGGGGGAGATTGTGGATATCATGGGGATATGCTCCAGATCTTAGGATGATGTGACAATTGGCAATGGCGTTAACGGTTTGTCGTTTCACGGGTTTTCGACAAAGTTTCAGATCTGCTCAGCATTTCGACGGGCGGGCGGTCCGACCGCCATAGCATGGCGGTCCGATCGTCCCAAATCGGCCGGACCGGCCATGTGCGCGGTCGACCGCCGTGACCAAATGGTCGAATGGGTCGGGCCAAAATAGGTGTTGTAGACAAGTGAGGGGATCCTAATACACTTGGTCTCATAATTTTTGGAGTTCCCAAGCAAAAGTTCTATTGGTTTAAAGTTTCCAGTAGGTTTCGGATTTTCAGGGGTTGAAAATTGGCTAAGTCCCTACGGGCGGTCTGACCGGCCTTGTGGTGGCGGTCAGACCGGCCGGCTGGGCGGTCAGACCGGCCCTGAGGGGCGGTCTGACCGGTTCTGACTTGTTCATCGGCCAACTTCGTGGCGATGATGTTTTGTTAGGTCAAAGTCATGGGTTTCAGTGCATATGTGTTGCATGATGCATGTTTTGACTAACGTGGGTCAAGTTGTGAAGAACTTGTTCCTGATTCGATTTGCTTGTTTATTGTTGTGCAAAGTTGCTTGGTGGTCAACGACGGTCAACGGCGAGGATGATCGGACTAGGCTTGGAGAGCCGAGGTCCGTAACGATCGACGATGCGGGTGAGGTCAATGAACTCAAGTGTGGTGCGTAATAGACAAGGATGACCGAACAGGCGATTCGGTGCGATCGTTGGATCTGCGGCGCGGGGTCTGCAAGTGCCATGGTGGTTCGGTGGGAGCCGGATGGGAGAGACTTGCCGACATGTTGAGAGCCGTTGAGCAACCTACACGTGGCGGCATGGGAGGTGCTTCACAAAGATGGGACTCGGTCTTTGCAAAAGATCGAGAAGGGGTATTTTGGTAATTATACCAAATACCGCCTTGGTGACTTTTTGACGACTCATGGCGCAAGATGGCGTGGAGAAGCGGAGTAGGTCAAGAGGAGATGAAGACGGCGCTTCAAGATGCGCGTGTGTGACCCGCTTGTTTTGGGCCTTAACGGAGCCCATTAGGTTACTCTTCTAGAAGGTTTAAGTCTCCACTATAAATAGAGGAGGAGGTGGTCGCACCCTTCAACCCTTTCATGCTTGAAACCCTAGTTTTGGCTTAGGTGCTTAGGAAGGTTTAGTGGAGGTTAGGGTTCTAGAGAGAGAGATGTTTTGATCTTGTGTCCATGCGTATCCGTATGAGTGGTCAGAATCAATACATTATCAAATCAATCCAAAGAAGAGTTCTCTTCAAGATGAGTTCATTTGTCTTCTTCTCTCTATTTGGTGATTTTGAGTCTTTCTTTGATTCGCATGTTTTTAGTTGATTTCTTTATATGATCTAGCTTGTCGTGACATGTGGGAACACATCTAAGATCATCTTGATCATCAATCACCCACGAGCAAGTTTTTGGATCTAGTTTTCGTTTTGACTCGGTTTTCAACCATCCATCTCTCAAACTGAAAAAGGTCATAACTTTTCCATGGATCTTCATGATCTTTGATTGGAATAGGTTCTCGACATCCTAGAGAAGGTGTGTACCAAGTTTCATCAAGTTTGGAGTTGTAGATCAAAAGTTACATCTATTTGCAACTTCGCTTTTTTGGCCGATTTCATTGTTCATTTACTGGAGGTCTGACCGCCTCTCTGAGGTCGGACCGCCCATAGGACCGGTCGGACCGCCCTTGAATAGAGGTCGACCGCCCCACACTTAAGAAATTAAGTTTCGTTGTTTTTGGTTGTTTTGCTTCGGGTTTTGATTGGATTCAATCCTAGTCTTCCACAGATCGTATATCGATCTTCATAGCTTCTATAGCTATTGGAGTGAAATTTGTGTTGAATCTAATCGTGGTTGAAAAAGTGAGCGTGCTCCTATTCACCCCCCCTCTAGTCGCCTTTTCGGTCCAACACATCCCAAATATAGATTTGTGTTTCAGATGTAAGAAAATGAGAATAAATTAAAACTTTTCTTGCATCTTGAAGTCCTTGTTCATTTCTGTAATTCCTGTAAAGGAATTATGGAAATATAAATCCAAATCTTTAATTGACTCCAATCAAAAACCTCCTTGGCCTAGATCTTGTGCCAAACCCATGGAAATATTTTTCCTGAGTTCTAGGGAGGCTTGGGAACCCCTCTGAATTATCTCATGATTTTTAGAAATTATTTGATAATTTTGGGAGGCAAGTCAAAGCTTGGTCAAACCCTATTTCTCATATTTTGGAATTTCTGGAGAAAATTTCAGTGCATGAAAATCTCTGAAAATTTTATGAGAGGTTCCTCTCCCTCACAAGAACCTCCAAGAAAGTTCATAATTTTTGGAGCTTGTTTGCTACCTTAAACAATTCCTCAAAAATCAAATATTCAAATTCAAACCCTAACTGGTTTTCACTGTTCATCGGGTTCGAATCATACTCGGGCTCGAGCCACTTGACTTGATTCGATCAACTAAACGCATCGGCTCGGTTACTTTTTGCGGCGTTGTGAGCCGAGCCGTTGATCTCGTGATCGAACGCCCACGCCGAGTGAACGCTTGACCCTCCGAGATCGCCGATCCTTGTGAACCGTTGGATTCTAAATCAAAGGCCCACGATCGCGTGAACGTTCGGACTATCCGAACGCCTCACGCAACGAGAACCGTAGGATCCAAATCAACGGCCCAAGGTCAAGTGAGCGATTGAATCGTTATGTAGGACCGTAAAGGCGACTAGGGGGGGTGAACAGGCGCTTTCTCAAAATTCTCCGCCTTAATCAAATTCAATACGAATTTTACTCCTTTAGCTATGGAAGCTAAGAAGATCAGTAAGCGCACAGAGGAAGCCTTGTGCTGAATTCGATAACCCCCTCAACCACACGACACAAAAGTGGGAAATGATCTCACTGGTCTGGTCTGGGCACTAGCGGTCAGACCGGCTGTAGATTGGCGGTCGGACCGACGGTTAACGAGCGGTCGGACCGGCTACTAACTGGCGGTCGGACTATTGGATATCGGTTCGACTCCGCCTCATCGGGCGGTTCAGAAAAGCGGCGGGCTGGCCATTGCTGTAAAACCGGTCAGACCGATTTAGTCCAGTACTGAAAAACAATGCCCAAATCCAAAACGAAATTTGGTCCAACTATTGATTCAACCAATGAAACTTGACTAAATTTGGAGCACACCTCCCTAAGGATATTAGAGACCTATTTCTAGCGATGATCCTTCAGATCCACTGCGTAGAATCGATCTCTCAAGGTTTTACCAAAGAAGTGCACAAACCCTAGAAATATGAAAATCTTGATTCAAGACTTGCTTGTGGGGGTTGATGATCTAGATGATTCTAGGAGTATTCCCACACATCAAAGCAAGATAAAGTAGGTCAAGAGACCAAGCACAAACCCATGAATCAAGGAAGCACCAAAATCATCCAAAAGAGAGAAGAACACAAACGACACAAATGATCTCTCAAGCAAGCATCACAAGATTGATTGATCTCACAAGATGCTTACAAAGCCACTCCAACAAGGAGGACAAGAGCTCACACAAGGAGCACACACAATCTCTCTAAACCCTAGCTTCTCCTCTCCTCTCCTCGTAACCCTAGAAAAAGAAGAAGGGGGCCAAATGAAATGCTTAAGGGGTTTTACAACTCCCCCCTTTCTATTTATAGGAGAAGCCTAGGGTTTCACATTTGGGACCCACACACACATGGGAGCCACACACATACATCTGTTGAAGCAATCGCCTGCTTCACCACGTGTAGGTTGATCAGCGGCTCTCATCACGTCGCCAAGTCTCTCCCGTCCAATCCCATCGTAACCTCCCGAGAGACTCGCAGACCGACATCCGCACCACTCGATCCAACCAAATTGCCTCGAACTACCTGCTCGATCCATCTTGCCCATTTCGCACCATGCTTGAGTCACACGACTCACCCGCATCCATGATCGCTCGACCTCAAAGACTCCAAGCGTAGTCCCGATCCACCTTACCGTTGACGTCGTTGACCTGCAAGCCACCTGCACAGCAATAGACAAACAAATCGTTTCCGGGAACAAGTTCTTCACAACTTGACCCACAATGCAATATGCAACAATAAGGCATTGAAGTTCATACAATAAAACCAATCAATACACAACAATGCCAACAAGGCTAAGCTTCAAGTGATCGGCGGTCTCACTGCCCCACATGGCCGGTCCGACCGATTTCAGGCCGGTCCGACCGATCCCACAACGGCGGTCGGACCGCCTCAAAAGACTTAGCTAAATTTTCACTCGAAAATTCAAAACCTCCGAATTTTCAATCGAATAGAACTTTGATCGAGCTCCAAAATTGTGTGACCACATCCAGAGACTCCCTCACTTGCCTACACAACCTATTTTTGGCTCAAATTTCAAATTCCATCATCTCCTTTTGGCGGTCGGACCGGCAAGCACTGCCGGTCGAGACCTTCCCATCGCCGGAGTCGGACGGGCGACTGCCGGATCGACCGCCAAGTGACTGACAACACTGAGCAAACCCAAAACGCGCGACAAATTGCAAACCAACAAAGCCATTGCCAATTGACTCATCATCCTGAGATCGTGCACATATCCTCACGATATCCACAATCTCCCCCTTGATGAACACATTGGCAATTTTCCAGAAAATATGGTTTTTCGGATTGAAAAGTAAAAATTTGCCGTTTTCGCATAAAGGCACAACTTGGTCCATAAGTGAGAAAAAGCCTAGGAACCGACCAAGCTGGCTTCAGAATAGTATAAGCAAGTGAGATAAGGCAATGAAAGCACAACAGGATTCAATTTCCAGAAAGGAGCCAAAAATCTCACTTAGGCCCATATGAAAGACAAATGTTCTATTTGACCTTTGATCATTGTGAGTCTTCTTCAATTGCAAATATAATCAGAAAAAGGCAATAGAACCAAGAGACTCAACTCACTATGATCACAAATTTTCAAAAGGTTCATTTTTTTTATGATAGTTCTTTTATATGAAACCTTATGTATGAAACCAAAAGCTCCAAAACAACATTTTTCTTCACAATCTTTCTCCCCCTTTGACAATGAATTCATCAAGATGTATGGGAAAAGAATGAGTATGAAGGAATGACTTTATTTTTGAACTTTAGTAAAAGGGGAGCCATGACCATTATACATGTAGACAGTACAAGTATTATACCAAGCCATATAAAGAGTAGAAGCTATATTCAATCATGGCAAAGCATGTACTGCAAAGCTAAAACCAAAATAGCAGTAATCTGAGATTAAAAGAATTAATACCATGAAAAGTTGCTCAATATCATAGTTTCACTAAAAGCAACCAAAAATGAGTCAAGCCATGTCTATAAGTAAAAAGAGACTCAGAACTGGAACTGAGGCATTTTGAGCATTAAGAGTTCAAGTATGAAGCAATATTCAAGCACTTAGCATTTTGAGTATTTTCCTAAAAGGATTTTTTTTATTGTGCTAGATCTCAAGCCTTGTCGCGACCATCTCAAGCGAGAAGCTTAAAAGAGTGGTCTAGGTAATCCAAAACTCCCCCTGAGTTCATGCCTAGTGCAGTGGCAAGCCGTCTCATGAGAAAGGATTGGTGAGATCAGTTTTTTCGCACAGAGAATCTCATTTTTCATTTGCTTGACTTAAGAAGTTAAAAAGCTCATTTTTCATCTCAAAATAAGTTCAAGACTCAATTTAACCTATATGACATGGCATGAATCATAAGAGGATCACTAGAGCAAAACTAGTCACAAGATCCAACAAGACATGATTTGATTCAATTTGCTCACAGATATGAAGCTAGCAAGGCAAAAGCTAAGCTAAACAAGAAGAGCCATAAAAGAAGTCTAGCAGACTATCACTTGATATGACAAGGTATAGAATATGAAATCAAGCCATACAAGGATAATGATCAAAGCTCCACAAATTTTATTATACAATGCAAGACAATTGAAATGAAACATGCATTATGATACAATGAATGCAAAAAGAGCAAATTCCCCCTCAAAACAGCCCAATAGGACTAATAACCCCTAACTCTCCCCGCAAAGCAGCAAAACGAGAAGAATCAAGAGCTTTAGTGAAAATATCTGCAAGCTGTTACTCCGACTCTACAAAGTGAAGCACAACATCACCCTTCTCAACATGGTCTCTAAGAAAATAAAATCGAATATCAATGTGTTTAGTCCTGGAATGTTGCACTCGGTTTTTGGCAATATTAATTGCAGAAGTGTTGTCACAGAAAAGAGAAACACTTCTCAAGGATAACCCATAGTCCCGCAGCGTGGATAAAATCCAGAGAACCTGAGAGCAACCACTGGCTGCAGCTACATACTCGGCCTCAGCTGTGGACTGTGCAACCGAAGACTGTTTTCTAGAAGACCAAGAAACAAGCGATGTGCCCAAGAAATGACAAGTGCCAGAAGTACTCTTCCTATCCACTCTATACCCCGCAAAATCAGCATCAGAAAATGCTTGAATTGAGAGAGCAGAAGAAGAAGAATACCAGAGTCCAAAGTCAAGAGTATCTTAAAGGTACCTGAAGATGCGACGTACTGCTTGACGATGAGAAGCACGAGGAAGCTCGAAGCGAGCGCAGACATATACGGCAAATTGTATGTCCGCCTCGACGCTGTAAGATAGAGGAGGAGCCAATCATATCTGCGGTATTCTTCCGTCCACGGGCTCTCCATCCTCATCGTGGTCCAAAGACGGTGGTTGTAGCAATGGGAGTAGACATTGGCCATCGCTTCCCATATTGAAGCGCCAAAGAAGGTCCTTTGTATACTTACTCTGGTGAACGAAGGTGCCTTCTTTCAGTTGCTTGATTTGAAGACCAAGGAAGAATGTCAACTCTCCCATCATGCTCATCTCGAACTCACTGCTCATAGAATCTGAAAATCTGGACACTAAAGCATGAGAAGAACTACCGAATATAATATCATCCACATAAATATGAACCAACAAGAAATCACTGCCATGCCTGAGAGTGAACAAGGTTTTATCAACCATTTCCATTTTGAAATCATTTTCAAGCAAGAAACTATTAAGCATGTCATACCAAGCTCTAGGAGCTTGCTTCAGTCCATACAGGGCTTTAGAGAGTTTAAAAATATGGTTTGGGAATTTAAGATTTTCAAAACCAGGAGGTTGCTTGACAAAGACCTCTTCTTCTATGAAACCATTCAAGAAGGCACTTTTAACATCCATTTCAAAAAGCTTGAAACCCTAGGATGTTGCAAATGCTAAAAGAATGCGAATGGCTTCCAATCTAGCTACAGGAGCAAAGGTCTCTTCAAAGTCTAAGCCTTCTACCTGGGAATAACCTTGAGCTACGAGTCTAGCCTTATTGCGAACAACCAACCCATCCTCACTTTGCTTATTTTTGAAAATCCATTTTGTTCCAATAACATGAGAATCAGAAGGACGCTCAACTAAAGTCCAGACTTTGTTTCTTTCAAAATTTTCAAGCTCTTCATGCATGGCATTGACCCAAGAGGCATCAGATAAAGCATGGGTGATATCTCGGGGTTCAAAAGAAGCGACAAAAGCAGAATGTGCATGGGAATCAGAGAATAAACCCGAGCGAGTGACTCGCTCTTGAAGATCCCCAATCATCCTTTCAGTGGATGTTGTCGCCGAATGTGAAGTGGTGCTCCTGCATGTATGGCCTCTACCTCATGAGTTGTGGAGGTAGGAATAGAGCCACTCAGATCGTCAGTGAGGATTGGAGGAGGCTGCTCAGCTGACGCTGGAGTATTAGTAGCAGGCTCTCCACCCATCTCAGAAGTAGCTGAAGGATGATTTGGGTCCTCATCCTCAGAGTCATCATCGACGAAGATGCTTCCTTGAATTTCGTGAACCTGTACTGTGAGCATCGGGTCTAGTACCGTGACTAGCCTCATCAAAAGTGACTTTAAGTTTCAACAGTTTTGTTAGTGTCAACATTAAAAACACGATAGCCACGAGAATGAGCAGGATATCCAAGAAATATGCCATCGAAACATCTAGACTCAAATTTATCAAGGTTGCCATGTTTAAGAATGAAGCACTTGCAACCAAAAATCTTGAAATGAGAGACTTTAAAAGAATGACCAAATCTAAGCTCATAAGAGGTCTTTCCAACCACAGATCTCAAGAAAACCCTATTGGAGATATAACAAGAGAGATCGCCTCATTTCAAAATCTCCTAGGAGTAGAATGCTCATCTAACATGGTCCGAGCCATCTCTACAAGGGTCCTGTTCTTCCTTTCTACAACACCATTCTCACTGGGAACTCTAGGAGAAGAAAACGATGCTCAATTCCCTATCGGCAAGGAAGGTAGAAAAGAAGAATTCTTGAATTCTCATCCCATTGTCACTCCTAATGGCTCTCAAAGCTCCAGAATATCAACAAAGAAGTCTAAGGACCAAATCTCTAAAGAATCCAAATGCTTCGTCCTTAGAAGTAGAAAATAAACCCATGAATACCGGAGAAATCATCCACAACCACCAACACATACCATTTTCCACCAAATTGATGAACTCTAGAAGGACCAACTGTGTCTAAGTGAAGAAGTCATTCCCGTCGATCACCATTACCAAGCTAAGAGGTGGGTGGGAAGCAGACACCATCTTACCATGTCGATTGTATGAGCACACAAGATCTCTAATGACCTTCACTAGGCAAACCTCTAATCAAGTCCTTGCAAATCGACTCTAGACAAATGATCAAAACCTATATGCCCAAGTCTACGATGCCACAAGACAAGGTCATGAGAATCGAGGCTACAAGACACCTAGGATCGAAGTCAAGAAATACTAAAATTTGCACAAAAGATCTTCTCAAATCTGGAGATCTCAAAAACAAGCTCACCCGAGGAATCTAGAACTCTACACTCACCACTTTTAAACCTCACTTCTAAACCCTCATCAAGCAGTTGAGAAACAGATAGAAGATTATACCTCAGCTTACTTACCAAAGCGACGTCTTTAAGCATGAACTTGTCGTTGACGCCGCGAATGCTTCTCTTTGCAATACGGTCCCGGTAGAAGCATCCCCAAACATAATCAATTCGTTGCCGGATGCACGTGTGAGGGAGGAGAACAATCTAGAATCTCCGGTCATATGTCGAGAACACCCGGAGTCAACAAGCCATATGTCCTCCTTCATCGCACGACAGACCTAAAAAGTACAATCAGAAAACATCCGTGCCTCAGTACTGGGGTTAGTGATAAATGATCTAGGAATCCAAAGATCGAGAAGCACGATGCCCGGGTACAAAGAAGAGACAAAGCAGAACATGATCAGAATAAAATCATAAGGATGCACATGAGAACCACCTAGACCTCTCCGAAACGATCTACCAAAAGATCGATACTCCCCCTGTCTAGGTGCTACCCGTGGTCTCTCCTCACGATATCCTAATCCAACATGCTGCCTAGACCCACCAAAAGAGTCTACAAAGTTCTCTACAAATCTAGGCCTATATGTGGTACGATAAACAGGCTGCCTAGCTCTAGAGACTACAAACAAGAAGGACTCTCTAATGGATCTCAAAGCACTCATCCTCTCTTTTCTCTCAAGTTTTGCTCTCCGTAAGGTAACTCAACAAGGTGGCCTTCTTTCTTGCAGAAGGTGTAATGGTACTTGACCTTTGAGCTGCTCAGATCAAGGAGTAAAATCACCTTTCTTACTGTAAAGAGTTTGAGCAAACTCATGGATTTGAAAACAACCTTGGAAGGCTTAGGAGGTTCTAGATCAAATGCACCATTTTTCACAATTTTAGCAATCCTAGGTGGGTTTTTCTTGGAATGCTCTAGGGATTGAAACCTAGGCCACTATTTTTCACGCCACCTTGGATTGATCAAGAATCATGTTGAGTTTCTTTTCCCACTAAAACTTCTCAAGAGTCACCTTGAGGTAATCATTCTCTTTAATTAGACCTCACATCTAGTGCACTTTCTAGACTTGATTACCTCATCACGCTTACTCTTAAGAAGAGCCACTTCCACTTTGAAAGCCTCACAAGACACACAATAGGATTCCTTAATCCTATTCAACTGCTCCTTAAATTTGACTCTAAATGCCTCTTGAATCTGACCAACCATGGTTTCAACTTCTGCATTCAAAACACAAGAGTTAGAATCAATGACTTTCTTAGAAGCAGTAAGAGACATGGATTTTTCAATTTTAGCTTTTTCTTCAAGAGTCTTGTTTAAAGCTTCAATCTCAATTGTAAGCTTGGGATAATTTTCACAAGAGGCAGCTCTAGAGTAAACAACTATTTCAGTCATCTCTTGCATCTTAATCCTATTATCCTTACAATGAGAGCATGTGTGACTAGCATCAAATTTTTGCAATTCCTTCAGGGCGCTATCCAATTTTAATTCAAGTAAAGCACAGTTAGAGCAAGTTAAAGGAATAACTTCCATGGCAGTCACATCAAGTAAAATGGCATCTAAGCAAACAGAACTAGACTTGAGAGATTCTAGTTCATCAAGAGCATCTTTTAGTTGATTAGCAACAGAGAAATGAGCACATTTTAAGCTTGTCGATTCTTTAAGCAAGCTAGTGCAGGAATCACAAATATCATCAGGATTAATATATTTAAGCCTAACAACATCTAGGTTCAAACTATCAATCATAATGACCTGCTTCTTAATCATTTTTACTTGCCTATGCAATTTCTGTTCAGCAAGCACCAAAGCCCTTTTCATGTCAGCAATTGAAGGCCATACCTCATCAGGATCACTAAAAGGATCCTCATCGTTGGAGGAGTCGCTGTCGTGGCTGTTCTTAGCCATGAAACACATGCATGTGAAGTCATGAGCCTTCTTCTTGCCACGGGAGTCACTCTCGTCGTCCTCCGTTTCCGAGTCCACATCGCTCATGTTTACGTTCTCTAGAGCGGCAAGGACCCGGCTGACAAACTTGCGATAGTTTGTCTTCTTGGGTTTTGCATCCCTCTCCTGGGGATGTCTTTGAGTCTCCTTCTCCTCCTTGCCTTTTAGCTTGGGGCACCTGGAACGAATGTGGTTTGGCTCACCACACTCGAAGCATATGATAGGTCCACTTCTCCTTCTATTTCTCACCTTGTTGTATGCTCTCGTGAATTTGGTGGATAGGAGGGCTAAGTCATCCTTGGGCACTTTCTCAAGTTGCTCATCGCTCAAAGAATGCAAAGCAGATAATGAAAAACCAGATGAGCTGCAATCGAAAGACTCAGGAGAACAACCCTTGGACTTGTCGACCACTAATGCCATCGACTATGTCTTGGGGAGACGCGAGATAAAATTAATCTTATGCGTCTTCAACCTCGAGTATAGCTTATCCATGGTAAGCTCACTCATGACAGTGTTGTCATTGATGGAAGTGATCTTCATTCCCCAGACCTTCACATCAAGAGCACCCAAAAGCTGGCGGCATTTTCGCACTCTAAAAACCAGTCAACAATAGCGGAGATCATGAAGGATCTTAGAAAATCTTCCCCACAGCTACTCCAAAGACTCACCAGGCCTTTGCTCGATCTTAGAGTATACTTTCTTTAGCTGGTTCTGTCTCACTTGATCGCAGTGGACCCCTCATGATAGTCACAAAGAGTCCGCCAGATCTCATGAGCAGACCGCAAGTGAGCAACACGCTCAAACTCAGATAGACTAAGGCCTTGGATCAAATAATTCCGAACCTTGCTGTTGGCCTCCACATCCGAGTGATCATATCGCCACCTACCGCACGATATAAGGGTTTTTACCTTAAGCCAAATAGCGTGCCCTTGAGCCTCGATATAAGCTTGCATACGAGCCTTCCAATATGCAAAGTCAACTCTATAAAAAATATGTGGCTTGGTTGAGTACTTGTCACGCCATGGCTCCAAAGACCGTTAAGATCTATGAGAAGAGCTAACTGCCTCGATACCACTTGTAGGACCGTAAAGGCGACTAGGGGTGAATAGGCGCTTCTCAAAATTCTCCGCCTTAATCAAATTCAACACGAACTTTACTCCTTTAGCTATGGAAGCTAAGAAGATCAAGAAGTTTACGAGGAAGCCTTGTGCTGAATTCGATAACCCCCTCAACCACACGACACAAAAGTGGGAAATGATCTCACTGGTCTGGTCTGGGCACTGGCGGTCGGACCGACGGTTAACGAGCGGTCGGACCGGCTACTAACTGGCGGTCGGACCGTTGGATATCGGTTCGACCCGCCACATCGGGCGGTTCGAAAAGCGGCTGTCGGACCGCTGTAAAACAGTACGACCGATTTAGTCCAGTACTGAAAAACAATGCCCAAATCCAAAACGAAATTTGGTCCAACTATTGATTCAACCAATGAAACTTGACCAAATTTGGAAAACACCTCCCTAAGGATATTAGAGGCCTATTTCTAGCGATGATCCTTCAGATCCACTGCGTAGAATCAATCTCTCAAGGTTTTACCAAGGAAGTGCACAAACCCTAGAAATATGAAAATCTTGATTCAAGACTTGCTTGTGGGGGTTGATGATCTAGATGATTCTAGGAGTATTCCCACACATCAAAGCAAGATAAAGTAGGTCAAGAGACCAAGCACAAACCCTTGAATCAAGGAAGCACCAAAATCATCCAAAAGAGAGAAGAACACAAACGACACAAATGATCTCTCAAGCAAGCATCACAAGATTGATTGATCTCACAAGATGCTTACAAAGCCACTCCAACAAGGAGGACAAGAGCTCACACAAGGAGCACACACAATCTCTCTAAACCCTAGCTTCTCCTCTCCTCTCCTCCTAACCCTAGAAAAAGAAGAAGGGGGCCAAATGAAATGCTTAAGGGGTTTTACAACTCCCCCCTTTCTATTTATAGGAGAAGCCTAGGGTTTCACATTTGGGACCCACACACACATGGGAGCCATACACATACATCTGTTGAAGCAATCGCCTGCTTCACCACGTGTAGGTTGATCAGCGGCTCTCATCACGTCGCCAAGTCTCTCCTGTTCGAATCCCATCGGAACCTCCCAGAGACTCGCACCGACTTCCGCACCACCTGATCCAACCAGCTATTCCGAACTACCCGTTCGATCCATCTTGCCCATTCTTCACCATGCTTGAGTCACACGACCTCACCCGACATCCATGATCGTTATGGACCTCAGCTCTCCAAGCGTAGTCCCGATCGACCTCACCGTTGACGCCGCTGACTCGCAAGCCACCGCACAAAGAATAGACAAACAAATCGCTTAGGGAACAAGTTTGTTTCGATTGTATTAGAACCGATCTTACGTAAAGATTATTTGATTCTGGGGTCTCCTAAAGATGAAATCACGCAGAGTGGTTGACACGGATGTTTAGACAGTTCAGCCTTCTCCGAGAGAATAATAACCCTACTCCTGTGTGTGTATGGTATTCTTGATGATCAAGTAAGAAGCTAAGACTATTACAGAGAAAAGTACTTGTGTTTCTCCTTGACCCGCTCTATTTCACCCCGATTCACTATCCCCTCTCTTCCTCTTGATGCCCTTATATAGTCGTGAAGGAGTAGCCGCTTTGTCTCGGAAGATGCGCCTAATTAATCCAAAGAATGGGCGCATGATGGCAGAATTACTGCGCATTGGCTTCTTCACGCCGTCTCGCGCTTATCTTCCGTAGGTAATTGGGGTATTTAAGCACCATTACTACGCTGAATAATAGTGCGTGTGGACCGCTCTGATTCCTTAATCAATTGGACCCACTCTTTGTAGGTTTGATTATAAGGTGGTCGTGGTTTACTTGGTTGCGTAAAGACTTACGACCAAGTAGTGGTCGAGCAGGTGACTTACGACCGTGCAGTGGTCGAGCGTGACTTACGACTGTAGTGATCGTAGAAGGACTTACGACTAGGTAATGGTCGAGAAGGACTTACGACGTGTAATGGTCGAGAAGGACTTACGACCATGACATAGTCGTAGTAAGACTTACGACTATAGGGGTGATTGTAGAAGATCTTACAATCACTTGGTAGGTCTTCCCTTATAAATATAAGGGTACTTGGGGACTATGTGACATCATATTCACCTATTATAGATAAAAGATAAAATGAGGATTATTAGATCCTCGCCATCCAAATTTCACTTCAAGTGAATGTAACTTACTTGGTGAAGGATTCGTAAATGGACTTACGACTATGAAAATGTCGAGAACCATGGTCGAAGGAAAACTCTTCGACATTTGAGTGCTTTTTGACCGAATTTACTTGGTCAGAAGGTTGCTTACGACTATCAAAAAGTCATAAAACCCTTACGATCGTGGAAGTGGTCTTAGTAGGGCGATCGGAGAAAAAACCCTTCCGATTGATACTTCCTTCACCGTAAAGACTTGGTCAACAAAGTAATTTTGCTTGGGGATGACAAAACGAACCTAACTTTCCCGAACGTAATCGTCCGGGAATTGCAAACGATTTCCACAGATCTGTTGATGAGACGGTTCCCGAAGCGATTGCAATTGTGAAGATTGCTTACGACTATCAAAAAGTCGTAAAAACCCCTACGACCGTGGAGTGGTCGTAGTATGGGAATCGGAGAAAAACCTTCCGATTGATACTTCCTTCACCGTAAAAACTTGGTCAAGAAAGTAATTTAACTTGGGGTGACAATATGCACCTAATTTTCTCGAATCGGACCATCTGGGAATTGCAACCAGCTCTCACAGACTTGTCCGATGAGGCGTTCTCAAGCGGTGCAACCAACTCCCACGCACTCTATAGACGCAGACGGTTTCAAGCGGCGGCAATCGTATGTTATAAAACTTACCAGAGGTCGACTTGGTTTTTACCTTTTCCTCAAATCACTCCGCTGTTCTTCGAGCTCTTGCTTTCTCCGTCCTCGACTAGGTTTCATTATCTCCGCCGCCAACCCAATCAAAAACTCCTTGCTTCGAGCTTAAATGGCCCACAGAGTTTCCGAATGGGAAGAATCGGAGATGGATGCGACTAAGATCAAAATCTTGGTCGATGTCGGAAGATTCCGAGAAGGCTCGTAAAGTGGATTCCGCCATCGGGCAAGATCGCCATCGGGGAAAATAGGCAAACTCGCTCTTCCAAGCGACAGAGTGCGGCCTTCGATCATCAAGCCACCCCTTTCTTACAAAGGGTACTGAGCACTTTGGGGTGGAATTGTGAACTTAGGTCCCAATTCCATTACCATGTTAAGTGTATTCGTACTGTCATGAGGCGTACTGGGATTCCATGGATCTCGAGCTGCTCCAATATTATTATGGGATGGCTCGACAAACCGAATCGCTTAAGCCGTGGTCCAAGCTCCACGACTCAAGTCGAAGGAGTATATTCAGAGTTTCACCGGTCTTCGTGGGTCGATGGAGGAAGAGGTGGTTTTATCGAAAGTCACCTTCAAGACACTCTCCTTTGGGAGGGTCGCCGAGAAGAAATCTTCATGGACTCGACTCAAGATATCACCGGATTGCCCCTATATTCAAGCCATCAAGGACTTGAAAGAAGAGGATCGACTGGATGGCATGTGGTAAAAGATTTTATCACACGCCAATTAGTCCTTGAAGAAACGAGCATCTCCTATGTGGAGATATGGGGAGAGGAGACCCAACCGAGACTACGAGGAGGGTAAGTAATCACGACTTAGCTCTTGGTTTGGTCTTTCTCAACATTGTCTAATATTCTTATCTGCTTATTATTGCATCTTCACAGCCGAGGTTGACTCTAGAGTCGACTCATCTCGTGAGAAATCTCCGCCACTTCGAGTGGCGGTTCCTCAATCATTGCGCTTTGTCCGCAGATGAAAAGATAGAGCGCCTAAAGGTAATCAAAAGTTGATTCTTTCTTTAGGACTTTATAGTCGAGAAGATTCTTACGAGTAATGGAGATCGTAGAATATCTTACGATCAAGAAAGCGTCAGAGAAAAACTTACGACTTGACACTAGTCGAGAAAAACTTACGACTAATCGCTGATTCTTCTTTTCTCGCTTTGCTTTACGTAAAGTAGGTATGGAAAATCGCCAGACGACGAGGAAGTCGCCTGATGACTATTGGCGCAGGTTGTCGAAGACGCAGGTTCTGCCTCCATCTAAGAAACGCCG
Organism: Hsuehochloa calcarea; assembly: GCA_036346395.1. NCBI lineage: Eukaryota > Viridiplantae > Streptophyta > Magnoliopsida > Poales > Poaceae > Hsuehochloa > Hsuehochloa calcarea. The sequence continues at coordinate 36,623,188 of CM070601.1, forward strand.
ACTTGCAAAATCACGACAAGGAGGAGCAAGCTCGAGCCCGGTCTTTGACCGCACTTTCTACAAAGCCACCGCGTACCGTAGCTATATCGTAAGCCGAGGCCGCACTATCGGCCGAGGAGGTTGAAGCAACAATCTCTTAAGCGCAAACCTTGCAAGGCTAAGGTACCTTCTATTATGACAAGGAATCTTTCGCAGCTTGCCGCCACTCCTAGTTTTATTAAGCAACCGGAAAAGGAGAACTGGAAAGATTTTATGTCTTTATGAAGGACGATGTCGCACCAAAGACAACTCGCAATGAGGGCGTTGTCGCTTTGGAATGGTCGAGACCGATCTCGACCATCCAGAGAATCAGAAACCAGAGCCCCGTTCCTGCTCCAAACTCTACGACTGACGTGGTCGTAGCCGGGCTAATCTGTTGAACCTCACCTGACGTGGTCGTGGAGAATAAGAGATCCTCCGCTGGGAGGATTGCTCCAAAATTCCCGGTTAAGATCGTGGTGCGAGGTATGTGAAATGTACTAAAGTGTAAGAACAACATTTACCTTCTTCTTTTCACAACCTGATTTGTTTTTCTTTATTTCATCCCACTCCTTCAAATTTCCGGAATGCTTCCGTTGAGAAGCCCATTGCCACCCCTTCGCCATCGGAGAGGTATCAATGAAGGTGGTCAAGAATCACCCTTGGCCCTGTAGCCGATGAAGTCGAGACTCCCTGAGTGATTCCTACATCTGCCGAGGTTGTAGCCACGACCATAGAAGTAGCGGTCGTTGTCAAGTTGAAGTGGCAACACGACCACCGAGGTCGAGAAACAACAGGGCAATTGTGGAAGCCTCGTCAAGGTGGTGACCACTTTGTGCACCATTCTCGAAGGAAATCGAGGAGGCGCCTTCCTTACCCAAAGAGAAGTTACGTAATCAAGAAGAAGAATATTTCAACTTCGTGGTGACTTCTTTGACTCGCCCGCCATAGGGTCTTCGCTGTGATCTCGTGACTAAGTCCGCCATCCCAAAGATATTCCCAATGTGGGGAATACCTTCGATAATGAGCGCCTCGAGGAGGTGTGGTGGGATAAAGTCGCGAGGATAGATAAGCCGCAGAACCCGGATTTTGTATATTCAACCTTTGCTAGGTCGACTATGAATGTAAGTATTTTAGAATACTTATATATGTGGCTTTCCTCTCTTCTCACTGCTTTCTTTTTGTAGAAAGCTCGAGTAAATTGTCGTTGTTTGTGAGTACCATCGACAACTTTTAGAGCTAAGATAGGAGAAAGAAGTACTGCAAGGCAGGCGGAGAGATGGTAAGTCACTATTATTCATAGTTGTTTTCGAATTTAACTACTCAGATAGTGTTTTACGAGAATAGTCATGGAAAAACTCATGACAAAGCAATCGGTCGTAAAGAGCTTACGATTACTTACGACTGTAGTGGTCGAGAAAGACTTACAACCATGTCATAGTCGTGAGAAAAACTTACGACTAGGTCGGTGGTTGTAGAAGTACTTACAACCAATCTACCGATGTTTATCTCCGCTTTCGTTTTGTAGGTTAAACAAGGATATAAGACCTTAATGACTCACCGACTATGAAAAAGAGGAGTCGAGAAAGCTAAGGAGGAAGTAATAGTTCTCTGATAGACTTCGAGAGGTCAGGTAACATCCCAAATTGGGTTTGTGTTTCAAATGTAATAAAAATGAGGATAAATTAAAACTTTTGTTGCCTCATGTGTTGTTACTGTTGTTTGAAACCTCTTTCCTTTTATTGGTGGAAATTAAAACTCAAAATTTCCCCAATTAAATTCAAGTCATAAATCTCCTCAATAAAAATCGTGCCCAACCTCTCAAAAATAATTTTCATTGACCTAGGAGAGATGTTTAACACCTCGTAATTATTTCATAATTTTCAGAAATTATTTGATAATTTTTGAGGCAAGTCAAACATTAGTCAAACTCCTAAAATAGCCTTCTCGAATTTTTAGAGAAAAATTAAGTGCATAAAAGTCTCTGAAAATTTTATATAAGGTTCCTCCCATCTGTTAGAAATCTTCGCTAAAATTTCATAAATTTTGGAGTTTGTTTGCTACCCCAAATAATTCCTCCAAAAAATAAGTTATTCAAATTCAAACCCTAACCGGTTTTCACTGTTCTCTGTTCGATCGACTGCTCGAGCCACTTGATTTGGTTCACCAACTAAACGCACCGGCTTTCTACTCGTTTCGGCGAAAGTGTTGTGAGTCGTTGATCGGCATCAAACGGCCCACGATCGCGTGAACGTCGGACTATCCGAAAGGCCGATCCATTTGAACCGTTGATTCTAAATCGACGGCCATGATATGCGGAACGCTCGACCGTCCGAACGCCTCGCGCAACGTGAACCGAGGATCCAAATCAACGGCCCAGATTAAGTGAGCGTCAATCGTTATAAGCCCCTCGCTCGATTTGAACTGCTCGATCTCAATCCGACGGCCGCCGCCGTCGCCTTCCTCCGCTCGCGGCCGGCCGAAGTCACAATGTGGCGTGGCAGCAAGACACTTCGCAGAGCCTGGGCCAAGGCTCCTTTAGGCCAACGGCTTTTCCAAGATTTAATGCTCCCGTCCGCCGCTTCCATAGTCGTGGTCTCCACCGCCACCGCCTCGCCGCTTCTCGGCCTACCCTAGTACCTGCTTCATCATTTTCTTGCCGCTGTTCTCTTGCTCCTTCGGCTATAAACTCCTCCAGAGGCTTCCTTAGCATTCTTTGAACACCTTTGAGCTTCAAAGATCATTTCTAGTGCAATCGAGCGAGCTCCTTGGTGAAATATTGCTCTACCGCCATTGTTGAAGCTTCAAGTTCTTCTGAAAGTGGTGCTCCGCCTTTCTTACTCAAATCCTCGCCGCCTTAGCTTCCTCCTCCTCTCGTGAGCAATAGCCCTCACTCAATTTGTCGCTTGCTTGCAGAGAGAGCGATTAACTATGATTTCCTTTTCGCCAAAGTCCCCATTCTTCTTCGTTAGAGCTGAATCAACCCTTCTCTCAGGCGCTCTCTCGGCTCTGTAACTTCTTATTAGTCCCTAGTTGCTTGGCACCCGCTTCCTTGAACCGCAATTGAGCTCATTTGCGTTTTTCGCTTTCGGTCATTTTGAGTCATCTTCGCTATCTCCGGCTTGCTGGCGTTTAGACCCCCGCAGCCCAAAGTTGTTGGTTCCTTGGGTGCGCAGTTTATTAGGAACCCATTTTGGGCCTTTACCGCACCGCCGTGACTGCAGTCGCCGCGTGAGCCTCGCTCACCGCCGCTTTGTCTGGACGAAAACCGGGAGCGCAGTTTTGAACGTGATCGATGTGGACCGTCGCTCCTTAGATCAACGGTCCAGATCGAATGAACGCTCGGACCGTCCGAACGGTTCGATTCGCGTGGACCGCTGGATCCAAGATCAACGGTTCACGACGGTGAACGCTCGACCGCCGAACATCCTGGCATCCGTTCGCTCATCTTTCATCCAATCTGCCGCTTGCTTGGGTTGGCGCGCTCGCTCGTTGTCGCTGCGTGTGGGCTGTTGGATCGTTGATCTTCGCCCATGATCTTCCACGCCGCTTATCCGGGTTATATTTCTGTAGAGTTATTTATCAACCTAAAAATAGTTTTATCTTCCAAAATTCATAAGTATTTTTCTCAGAAGCTTCAAAAATGATAAAACCAAAGGCCTTTATTTTTCATTCTTAGTAAACTTATTTCCAGTATAGGTTGCTCATTTATCTCGGTAGCGTAAAAGATTTATTTTGAAAGTAAGCATTAAACTGATTATCTTTGCAATGTAAAAATAGTGAATCTTAGAAAACTCATAACTAATTATTGCAAGCTCCAAATGAGATGAATCCTGTGGGCTGTTCATCTTATAAGATGCTTGATTTATCATAAAAGTTTCAGTAGTCTGATCATTCTAGAAAATTTCGCTAAAATCATTGCTTAGGTGAATAGTGCTGTTTTTCATTTTTCCCGCCGATGAAAATGTTTTGGCCATAACTTTTGCATTGAGAATCCAAATCAATTGGTTCTTGTTGCTTTAGTTCATAAAAATTATGTTCTTTCTACTGTAAAAATTTGAGAACTTTTTGCTGAGTTTTGCTGTTGCATCTTTCGATGTTTCTCGCCTTATTGGTTCTTGTTGGTTCTTTCGATAGGTTGCGATAATATTGTTAATATCGAGAGTGATCCTCTGCAGCAAAACAATGAAGCTTCAGCAAGGCAAGATATTTGACCATAAATGTCCCATTACTTTCAAAGTCTAATATCTTGTTTACAAACTATATGTATGCATTGCTTTTGTGTCCAATTATTTTTGCCCTGTTTAGAGGTAGCTATTCCTAATGCATTGTTGCCATTAAAATGTTATCCCCTGCCACAACCATAAGTTATTATCATCACCGTGAATTAGAGCCCGGTGATTTAATTATGCTCCTTTACCTGCCTTTTGCGATGTCATGCTTAGAAATGCTTAGCTACCAGAGAATTGGGCGGTTATCGACCTAGTCGATGACCTTGATCACACAAATCATTTTGTTTATTTTTGGTTCAGCACCTTATGCTTTTGTTTTGTAAAACCAAAATGAAACAAAATGGTTTGACTTGGGCACAATGGCATGTTGGTGTGATTGTTGGGTGTGACAAGGAAGGTGCCTGTGTCCCTAAGGACCGAAGTTACTTGTGTCACTAAGCTGGCGCTTTTATGACTAACCACATGAGGGTTATATGGGACCCTCTTGACCTAGTACTTTGGAGTGTGTTATCTCCGAGTCGCAGGAGGAGCGTTGTGTGTTGTGTGAAAAGGAATTGTGTTCTTGTGTTTGGGTGTGCGGTGGTGGAGTTTCCGGATGGACTCTCCACCTCGAGGGCGCCGCAGCTTGTCCGAGGCTTTACCCGTGAGGGGTAGTTGTCCGAGGTCGGGCCACGACCCCGACACAACGTATGGGTTTCTATCCATATGGGCGACTCGGGTTAATACATAAGATTGGAAACGCCTCAGAGGACTTAGCCGCGCGAAGATACCAAAGGAAGTGTGCTTAATCATGTGGCAAAAAGGCGGTCCGCATGTGGGTAAGTTGGTACACCCGCAGGATAAAACTATTCGAATAGCCTCGCCCTAGGTTATGGACATGCTTGGTAAGGTCGCAAGAACTAGACTACAACCTTTTAAATTAAAATTTGATATGGTTGGCATGAATGGGTAATTCATGCTATTGTGGTGGCTATTGGGTTAGCCACTTCGTGATCTTTTTCGTTATTGATACTTGATTGCTACTGCTTTTATCAAATAAAATCAGATTGCAAAATTGCCTTCAATCTATTACATTATTGCAAATAAAACTTGCTTTATGCTTACAAATTTGAGTCCTATCCCGCCCACTTAAATAAGCTTGCATATAGTTATTGTATAGATCTGTTATCATTCTTATATATCTTGTGAGTACATTCAGTACTCACCCACTTTTTTGTCATCGCTTTTGTTTGCAGAGGAAGAAGGTGAGCCCCTTGGGCTTCACACTCGTGAGATGTGTCATGGTTCGACGGCTAGTCGCGCCTGGCCGGTTGCCTTGTGGGTAAAAGGCACACCGTTGGGCTCTTTTGTTTATCGCCATTTTATGGCACTTTTGCTTCCGCTGTTCTGTAATATTTATCTGTTGGCCGGTTGGCCTCTTTGTTGTAATTACTCTTGAATATTATTATGTATGTCTTTATTGTGTTCAGGCTTTCGGCTCTATGTGATTGAATGGAATTGATGCATGAACTTTTGTGAGAGGGGTATATCGTGACTGGGAAGTATACATTCTCTACACACGAGTTATTATGCTTATGATGATAGGTCAAGTGGTGACTAATCATTATGTTTAATAATCCCGGGCGCCACAAGAGGTTGGTATCGAGCCATATCGACCATAGAAGCCGCTAGCTTGGTCGCCTTTAGGATGTTTTGGAAAAACCTTATTTTCAAGTATGAAACGATTTATGAAAGCTTAAGGGTTCTCGATTTTACTCCTTACCTATCTTAGCTTTCTTATCTCATCTTGCTCTAATTTGAGTTTTAAAAGTTATTTTCCTCTCATCTCCTCTTCAAAGATAGTGTTATCGATTAAATGGGTTTGGGAGCCACTGAGTTTGGCAAATTGAAGTGCTTAGGGTTTTTGAAGTTTCTGGACTGGAGATTTCGGCTAGAGGCTTGGATGCGGAACTGACAAAGACGCCTCAATTTCAGACATATGGCTCAATGGTTTCGATAGGACCATCGAGCTTGGCAAATTGAAGTGTGCAGATTTTGAAGTTTCTAGAATAGAAGACTTCGATCGAAACTTGATGCAAAATCGCTACAAAGAACCTCAATTTCCTGACAAAGAAGCTCGATGGTTCCTAGTGGGGTAGAAAATGAGGGTTTAATCAACTAAAATTTGTGGGGCTAAAAGGGTAAGAAGTGATATCCTATGTCTTGTGACTAATGCCTCTCTAAGTTGGTTTTTACCCCGATTTTTCCATGCAATAAGCTTTTGGTAGTGTTCTGAAATTTTCTCAAAACGACTACTTGTTCATTCAATACAAGTTAGTCGATCGAGAAGTTGGATCTTGTGTCTTATGAGTTTTGCATGGATCTTATGCCTCTTTGCAACTATTTGGAGTTCGCTTTATTATGGTTATGGGTTGAAGTAGGTTAGGATTACATATACTAATCCCTAGTGATAGCTTACCTTTGCTATCCCTTCGTTATAGCTCTTAGATTTGCATTTTAACTCGCCTTGATGCAACAGATGGCTGGTCGTATCAGAGCGGCCAGGCAGCAGAGGGTCTGGATGAGGGACTTCCACCTCCTCCGACCATGGCCGAGGTTCTCGCCGATCGAGCGGAACCGCATGGACCGTACACGGATCCTCGAGGCGATTGCACTAACACCTCCAACATCTCCTGTGTCACCGGATCGTGGGAGGAGGTGGCCACCCGCAGAGGGGAGGACTCTGAGTTCCTTCGACTCACCACCCACCTTCTCGAGGTCCGAGGACCCACTGACGCTGGATGATCGGTCAAGCGCCTCGTGGAGCGGAAGCTCAACATCGCCGCTGTGGATCACGAGAAGGCACTATTCGCCTCCCATCACCGGAGGGGCGGCACTCTCATGGTGGGAGAACTTCCTCGCCATGCAAAGACGAGGGCCGGCTATCACTTGGGCGGAGTTCCGCGCCGCGGAGGGCTCATGTTCCTACCGGATTGATGAAGTTGAAGAAGAAGGAATTTCGCGCTGCAGGGCGCAAATCGCCACCGAGTACCTCCATGAGTTCAACCATCTTTCTCGGTATGCTCTCGAGGATGTGCCTACAGATGAGGCAAAGCAGAGAAGTTCATGGATGGCTTGTCCGAGGAGCTTGAGTGACAAGCTATCTATTGTTGACTTCCCGACTTCCGCACCTTGGTCGACAAGGCCATCATCGCCGAGCATAAGGCGAGGGCACTTGGCGACTCTCGCAAGCGTAAGTGGGAGGCCCGTAAGGCATCCAGGCCGCTGTTCCCGTCCATATGGCGACCAGCCCGGTCGCCCCTCCCGATCGCAGCACCACCGAGGGCACCGCGCTCGTTTCCACGCCCACCGCAGCCGTGCCCTACCACGCACCGCGGACAGCCAGAGGCATCCGTGAACCCGCGCCGGATGTCGATGTTTCTTCCGCACGACAAGGGCATTATGCTAATAATTGCCCTAAGAAGATCGAACGCCCTCGTCCTAATGGAGGACGCGGCAAGGGAGTGGTCGTGATCGAAGGCCCCAATGTGGGAAGCGGCCGAGTCAACCTTATCTCGCCGAGGAAGCTCAGATGCACCCGACGCCGTGTTAGGTACACTTTTCGCTAACTCTCACCGGCTACGCTTTATTTGATTCCGGCTTTTCACTCGCTTATATCGGAGTCTTTGTGCACTTAGTGATCTTTCACCTGATCCTCGCATGTTCCTTTGATTATTCATTCTCGGCCGGTGATGAGAGTGAAAATGAATGCCGGTGTTTTGATTGAAATTGAGGAATGAGATTTTGGCAAATCTTATTCTCCTCAATTCGCAAAGTTGATGTGATACTTGGCATGGATTGGTTGTCTCAACATAGGGACAAATCGATTGCGCCAGAGGTTCATTTCCCTCACGAGCCCGTCTCAAGGCCAAGTAGGAATTTTTCAAGTCGCAAGAACCACACCTATATGCACTTGAAGCCAAGCCAACCATGGAGATTCATGAAGTCCCCGTGGTGTGTGAGTTCAGCGAGGTGTTTCAAGATCTCGCAGGATGCCTCCAAAGAAGAGACATTGAATTTGTCATCGAGTTGCTTCCTGCATCGCCTATTTCAAAGAGGTCAGATCGAATGCCTCCAAATGAATGGAGGAGTCAAGAAGCGCTTTGCGAAGCTTCAAGAGAAGGGCTTTATTCGCCGAGCTCATCACCGTGGGGTTGTCCTGCTATCTTTGTGAAGAAGAAAGACAAGACTCTACTGATGTGTGTTGATTACCGCTGAATGCCGTGACGGTGAAGAACAAGTATCCTCGCCTCGGATTGATGACCTCTTCGATCAATTGACCGTGCTCGTATTCTCCAAGATTGATCTAAGGTTGGGCTATCATCAAGTCCGAATCGATGGAAGACATTCAAGACGGCTTTCTACTGTTATGGATTATACGAGTATACCGTTATGTCCTTCGGCTTGACCAATGCTCCCGCTCTTTTCATGAATCTTATGAACATGGTATTCATGGAGTATTTGGACAAGTTCGTGGTTGTCTTTATCGATGATATCCTCATCTATTCGAGGGATGTTGAGGAGCATGTCAACATCCGGTTAGTGTTGGGGAAACTTCATGAGCATCAACTTTATGCTAAGTTGACCAAGTGCGAAGTTTTGGTTGAAGAAAGTGGCATTCTTGGGTCATGTTCTTTCAAAGATCCGTGTCGCTGCTGATCCTAGCAAGGTCAATGATGTGCTATCATGGGTCCAAATTAAGTCACCATCAAGTGAGGAGTTTTCGGCTTAGCGGGATACTATCGCCGCTTTATTGAGAACTTCTCCAAAATTGCCAAGCCAATGACCGAGTTACTCCGTATGACAGAAGTATGTGTGGATCCGATCGCGAGAGGAGTTTTCAAGA